>JBBYHL010180926.1:0-161502 GCA_038381835.1 Adansonia madagascariensis | reverse complement strand
ATTAAAACCAAATAAAAATCAAATTTATTTTAACACATGATTAATAAGGTACTAATTGCCAGGCATCACGAGAAGGCCGATCCTTACTTGTAATTGTGGTCGACTCCGGGACCCTTTCAAGCAATCTTTGGTGTGAGCGCTGACCTCGGAGTTTGTTTTTATGGGTTTCGTAATTTTTAAAATATAAACTCCAGCAAGTGTCCAATCTCACCTGGCCAACACAGATTGGTGATGACTCAAAAGAAAAGTTCATTTCGTAACGACTATTCAGAGAAGTCGGGTGAGAGATTCATCTCGACAACTCAGTCCCTACGTATGAAGAACAAAGAATAATATTCATGATATAGGCCGTTGGAAATAAAAGTATATACAGATATTTATATAGAAACAATGTATACATTTGCTATTTTAAGTCGGGCTGGTCAGGATTCGTATTCGAGCCATGTTACGACAACTTGGCGACTCCGGTGGTGACAAGTTAAAGAGTCAGGTCTAAAATTAATTACATGTTAATTAAATTTTGATTAATTTGGTTTTAACCAGTATTTAACTATAGTTCTCGATATTTTTAAAATAAAAGTTCTATTGTATTTTTGACTTATAAATTTGGTATATGTTGTTCATATTTTTCACTAACCCTTTTGTTTCTTTTGCAGCATTATTTTGGGGGAATTTAGGATAGGGTTTTTATTATTTTTGAAAGTGTCGAGTCATAAGAGGTAAAGTTGTTCCCCTGCACACATTATGCACTTTCATATGCATTAGTTCTCCTCCAAAGATACGGAGGGGGCATAAGTACCTAATATTTTAAGAGGGGGTGAAGTAGCTCTGCCTTCTGAGGTGTTAACCTCTATCTAGGCCAGTGAAAAGCCTATCGGGTGTAAATTCCTACACCTGCGTGAGGTGTTAGCCTCATTATGGGCATGGAATACTACCGCTCAAATTGAACCTTTTCTAACATAAACTTGCGATGGGTAAGGATTAGGGCATCTCATCAGTTCTTTTCAAACTCGAGAAGCAATTCGAGAATCTATTTAGATGTTTAATTTGAACATCATGTAATGAACTGTAAGGGCCTTACCTAATTAGAGCCATACCCGGTTCTAGAGGATACCAAATTAGGTACCCAAGGGGGAACGTTTCTAACCTTTTACTCTTATAATTTGATTTTCTTAATACTGGTACATGTATGTTATGTTATTATGATACATTTTATTTCTCACATTAATTTGTTATATTATGAAGGATTTTTCTTAATTTTTGGCATGATATCCATATTCCGTGGAAATTGTAAATTCATTCTTACATCTACAAAGTTCACCTTTTTATATGTTCATGCATTCATAATTTTGTAATGTACTAATCCATTTTATTTATTGTATTTTAAGGATCAAGACATGGGTGATGATTTAGAGGCAAGGGTCCACATGGTAGAGTTCACCTAAGAAGAGTTTGATCATGAAGTTCGTTGAATAGAAAATCTACTCAATAGACTGATAAAAATGGTTGAGGGTTTATATGGGATTAAAAAAAGAAAAAAAAGAAAAAGATCACGTTATTGGAAGTATTAGAATAAAAAGGCAATGAAATCATTTCGAAGATAAGTTTTTGGGCTATTATCGAATTTTGTAAATATAAGGGTTAAAAATGATTGAAAAAAAATGAATTATTAAGGTTTGCAAAAATCCCTTAGAAACACTAACATAGTTAGGAAAATGTAGTGTTTGCAAGATCAATTCTTTTTGTTACTTTGCTTTTGAATCTTGTAAATATGGCTATGTACACTCACAATCAAGGGATAAATTAGAGAATTTTGGTTAATGAAAAATGCTATTGAATCATGACTCGAATTCTTCATATTCCTGCCTCTACAATAATCTTCATGTTTGATTCTTAGTTAATTCTCTGACATCTAATATATTTCATTAGGTGCTCCTCCCTTTACTCAATTATTTATTTACTCATTCATTCATACATTTGTTTATTTATTATTTCATTCATTTATGTAATCTTTCCATTCATTTAACAATCATACTAAAATGCCAATAAAGATTAATGTTGTTTAGATAAATACATATTCATGCAAATTGATTTAAGTTTTTTTCTATATATATTTTAAGGTAAAATAACATGAATCATTAAATGGAAGATAGACAAAGGAGCTAGTTCCCTACTAGCTAGAAGGTATTACCAATACTTCTACGGGGATCGGGGGAAGAGCAAGCTGAAAGGTAACCATTTTATAGTGTTCAGTATATGGAAGCCAATCCTATAATACACAATCATGCTAACCAAGGGACAACAGGTAGCATATGTGGGATGAGAAAGTAATTCTATCATAGCTGACAAGACCTTAAAAAGTCAAAAAAACAAGGAAATCCATTCGGACAGTGTCCTTGACCCCAACCTTTCATTGTTCAGTGACCTTAATAATCAAATGATCTCCGTTATTCCAACAAAACCTAGAAAATTCCCCACCCAAAGTGGTATAATTCAAGCATTAGGGTGCAATACTTTTTGTCTAAGGATTCCATTAACCAATGCATGTTGTTCAATGTGAAGATAACTTGGAGTATCAGCATGGTTGGTAAGAGATCGTAGGTTGTTATAAATTCCAACTTGAATTACTTGGATGATTCTTTGGCATGCAATGAGCTTTTGAATTCATCTTTTCTGCTAAAGAATCTAGTAAACAATCAAGTCTCACATAATAGCTGTGCTCATGGCATGATTAAGATGATAAGAAATAACCACTCATCGTGTGGCATTTTTGAGCTTGGAAACTTAAAGTTCAATACACCTCCTAATGTTTCACTAGCTAATTTACAATTCAGCCCTCGGGATACTAATCTAGCAAAAATTTAAAATTGGTGGATACTTACCAAGGATGATTGGTTTAAGGGTCATCAACGTTATGGTAGTATCCCAATCAAGGGCAATTTCTATCTTGACTTTGAAATTCTATACATTTTTTATGGAAACTGTGAATTTTGAAAGGAATTTTAGTTTGTAAATATTGTGCATTTTGTAATGGACTATGAATTTTGCTCATAATGATTTCCAATATTTAGAATAATGAAAACATTTTGGAAAATGTTTCTTTGGTAGGTGATCACCATTAGTTTGAGCTTTTTCAGAAAGGTCCTTTACTTTTACATATATAATTCTCTCAAACATTCAGCAATAGACCATTCACCATTATAGACTTTCCATACCTAAATATTCTTTTCCATGGATTCCTTGGATGTCAAACAAATAGGTTATGCTCCTAAAAGATTTAGATATCGATAGTTTGACATGTGTTAAAATAATGATAATAATTTTGAGATTTCCCTTATTTTGATAATCTTTTGCCATAATTTTCATGACACTCTTCCAAATCCTTAATTTAGGAAGAATAAGAGTGAACATAAGCCAAAATCTCATTTTTCTTCAAACAAAGCCTTTGCAAACCAATGCCTGATATACGAAATATGAAATCCAAGATGTTTTCCATGCCAATCTAATTTTCTTTCCTAAAAACTTAACCAAAATTCAAATTTGCTAGTGGCTACAAAACTGATAATCTTGAGGGGCATCCCTTATGCATTTAAAAATTGAGTGCAACATGATGTTATTGAGGTATTCAAAATGATTTCAAAAAGAGATTATCCTTTTTCTTAGTGAAATGCTTGCCAGTTCATATGGCTTTGTTTGAAATGAAAATAGCCTTCTTTCTCTATCCTTTCTCAAATATATAAAATTATTCCCTTTGCAATCCCTTTTAAGCCTGATAATTTATTTTCCCTTTTTGAACCCTAATTAAGGACCACCCTCCACGCTAGGGCCAAGTGAAGCAAAGCTTCAAGATCAGAAAGGGCAAATTCCATTTTAAAGTTACAAGAAGAACAAGTTAGATGTCATAAAGAAAATTTTGAGGAAAGAAGAAAGTTCAAATTTTAAGTTCAAATATTCAACATGAAGAATTGAAAAAATGTCAAGTTCTTTCAAAATGAAGAATAAAAAGTTTTAAAGAAAGAGAAAGAAGAAAAATAAGTAATGAAGAATCAAGAAAGTAAAAGTAGATAAAGAAATGAAAAATTATTCATCTCTAAAGACATGCCAGAATCTACTCCTTCTGAAAAAGAGATGATCTTTGATTCAATCACCCTTAATCAATTTATTTAGGCCTATTTATCCTTTTCTTCCTAAACCAAGAACCATGGCCTACATTACATACCTAACAAAGTCCATTTGGATCAAACATAGCTAGTTGAGCTGTCGGGCTATTTCCAGGAAGCTCTTTAAAAATTCATCTCTTTGAATGATTTTTGAGTCTTTAGTAATATGGTGGGGCAAGCTGAAAGGCTTTGGATTTGCTCCTAAATTAACAAACAGCCACCAATGAGAATCCTTCAGGCTAATTCAGAAATGATCCTAAACCCATGAAAATTTCACAAAATCGATAAAAGGTTGAGTTAATTACCCAAACATTGATTCCTTTCAAAATAAACTTTTAGAACTTTTATGTCCAATTTTGAAATTGATACTCAGCAAAAGTCTTTCAAATCAACCCTTCGAAACTTGGTGTTTACTAGCATTAGTTTAACACCTTTCAGGCCATCATATTTGGAGATTAAAAATATGTTACAATTTGATTATTAGCCTTTCAAGGAATTCCCATAAAAAGAACATTCACCTAAATTTGACCTTGATAAACCTTGACGATGATATCAAGTTCTTTAAGATAAATTTTAGCAGTGTCACCCTATTTGTGCCTTTAAATTTATTTATTTATCTTATTCAAAGTAGTCCCAAATGATGATCATCTATTACAAGAATGTTTTAACATCATGATGAAGATAACGTATTCATTATCCTCAATATTAGAACATCTATGGTTGGAATTGTTTTAGAATTTTCATAGATTTTGATCAACTTTTTCCCAAAGTCAGAATGAAAAGGTGATCTCATTCTATAAATCTTGAAATTTTGATGCAAGATGATGTTTTTCATGATTTTGTAAAAGTAAGCAAATATGCCTTGAGCAGATATTTATCCAATTGTATAAATTATATCACTGAATCAATGAACACTAATTCAATATTTGATATTTGATGACTTTTCAAGAAAGATTGAATGATTCTCTAAAGAAATCTATCACCATCTCACGTGATCCTATGGTAAGGTAGATAAACAAGGCTTTAAAGAAGCTTCGATGGTGATATTCAAAGCATTCAAAAGTTTTTGTCAAGGAAAATGTTTTCAAAGCTTCGATGGTGATATTAGAAGCATCCAAAAATATGTTTTCAATACTTCAATAATGATATTCGAAGCATTAAGAAGAGTTTTTATCACCTCTTTATGCAATCTTATTGCATGGTAGGTGGAATAGGATTTAAGTCAGTTAAGTGCTTCATCCTAATAATTGATCAAGTCTCAAATGTTACACCAACCTCTTACCGATGTTGACATGTTGGCTTTATCCCAATCAACCCTTTATCCCTGTTGGCTTATTGACTTTGTCTCGATTAACTTTTTCTCCTTGATGACTTGTCGGCTTTGTCCCAGTTAACACTTTTATCTCTATTGACTTGTCAACTTTATCCCGATCAACCATTATCTTTGTTGACTTGTCAGCTTTGTCCTAATCAACCTTTTATCCCTATTGACTTGTTAGCTTTGTCTCGATCAACCTTTTATCCCTATTGACTTGTCAACTTTGTCCTAGTTAACCCTTTTATCTTTATTGACTTGTTAGTTTTGTCTTAGTCAACCTTTTTATCTTTGTTGACTTGTCGACTTTCTTTCAGTCAACCCTTTTATTCTTGTTGACTTGTCGGCTTCATCCTAGTCAACCCTTTTATCTTTGTTGACTTGTCAGCTTTATTTTGGTCAACCTTTTATCCCTATTGGCTTGTCATCTTTGTCTCAGTCAATACTTTTATCCTCATTGACTTGTTGACTTTGTCCCAATCACCTTTTTATCCATGTTGACTTTGGTGATCCTATCCTGGTTAACCCTTTATTTTTGTTGACTTTATTGGTTTTGTTTCGATCAATCTTTTATCTTTGTTCACTTTGGGGATTTTATCTTGATCTACCTTTATCTTTGTTGACTTGTCAGCTTTGTCCTGGTCAACCTTTATCTTTGTTGACTTGTCGGCTTTATCCTGGTCAACCTTTATCTGTGTTAACTTATCGATTTTGTCCTAATCAACCTTTTATCGTATTGACTTGTTGGCTTTATCTCAGTCAACTTTGTATCCCTGTTAACTTGTTGGCTTTGTCTCTGTCAACCTTTTCTCCCTGTTGACTTTGTTTCTGTCAACCTTTTATCTCTGTTGACTTATTGGCTTTTTCCCCGTTAACCTTTATCTTTGCTGACTTGTCAGCTTTGTCCTGATCAACCTTTTATCCCTGCTAACTTGTTGGCTTTGTCCCGGTCAACCTTATATCCTTGTTGACTTATCGACTTTGTCCAAGTCAACCCCATTTATCCCTGTTGACTTGTTAGCTTGTCCCAGTCAACTTTTTCTCCTTATTAACTTGTTAACTTTTTTTCGGTCAGCCTTTTATCCCTGTTGACTTATCAGCTTTATCTCGGTCAACTTTTTATCCTGTTGACTTGTTGGCTTTGTCCCGATCACCCTTTTATCCTTGTAGGCTTTATCTTGATCACCCTTTTTTTCCATGTTGACTTGTTGGCTTTGTCCTAGTCAACCCTTTTATCCATGTTGATTTCTCAGCTTCATCCTAGTCAACCCTTTTATCCCTATAGACTTGTCAGCTTTATCCTGATCAACCTTTTATACCTATTGACTTGTCGACTTTGACTCGATCAATTTTTTATCCCTGTTGACTTATAGACTTTATCCCAATCAACCTTTTTATCTTTGTTGACTTGTCGACTTTATCCCAGTCAACCTATTTATTCTTGTTTGCTTTGTCCTAGTCAACCCTTTTATCTTTATTGACTTGTCAGCTTTATCCCGATCAACCTTTATCCCTGTTGGCTTGTTGACTTTATCCAGTCAATCCTTTTATCCTCGTTGGCTTGTCAGCTTTGTCTCAATCACCCTTTTATCTCTATTGACTTTGGCGGTCATATCTCAGTCAACCCTTTTTCTTTGTTGGCTTTGTTGGTTTTGTCCCAATTAACCTTTTATCTTTGTTCACCTTGACAATTTTATCCCAATCAATCTTTTTCTTTATTGACTTCTCGACTTAGTCTCGATCAACTTTTATCTTTATTGACTAGTCGTTTTATCCCAATCAACCTTTATCCTTATTGACTTGTCAACTTTATCTCGGTCAACTTTTTATCCCTATTGACTTGTTGGCTTTGTCCCAGTCAACCTCGATTATCTTTGTTGACTTGTTAGCTTTGTCTCGATCAACCTTTTCTCGCTGTTGACTTGTTAGCTTTGTCCCAGCCAACCTTTTATCCCCGTTGACTTATCGACTTTATCCCGATCACCCTTTTATCCCTATTAACTTTGGCGATGTTATCCTAGTCAACCCTTTATATTTGTTGGCCTTATTGGTTTTGTCTTGATCAACCTTTTATCTTTGTTCACTTTAACAGTTTTATCTCGTTGTTCACTTTCACAGTTTTATCTCGATCAACATTTATATTTGTTGACTTGTTGGCTTTGTCTAGATCAACGTTTATCTTTGTTGACTTGTCAGTTTTGTCCCTATTAACATTTTATCCCTGTTGAATTGTCAACTTTGTCCCAGTCAACTTTTTATCCCTATTGACTTGTTGGCTTTATCCCAGTCAACCCCGTTTATCCTTAATCACTTGTTGGCTTTATCCGGATCAACCCTTTCTCCTTGTTGACATATTGGCTTTGTCCTGGTTAAACTTTTATCTCTATTGACTTGTTGATTTTGTCCAAGTTAACCTTTTATCCCGATTAACTTTTCAGCTTTATCTCGATCAACCTTTTTATCCTTGTTGACTTGTTGATTTTTTCTCAGTCAACCCCATTTATCCCTATTAACTCATCGACTTTGTCCAATTAAACTTTTTATCCCTATTGACTTGTCAGCTTTATCCCAGTCAACTTTTTCTCGTTATTCACTTGTTAGCTTTGTCCCAGTCAACCTTTTTATCCCTGTTGACTTGTTGGCTTTGTCCCAGTCAACCTTTATCTTTGTTGACTTATCGATTTTATCCTGGTCAACCTTTTATCCATGTTGGCTTATCAACTTTGTCTTGGTAAACTTTTTATCCCATTGACTTGTCAGCTTTGTCCTAGTCAACCCTGTTTATCCCTGTTGACTTGTTAACTTTATCTTAGTCAAATTTTTATCCCTGTTGACTTGTCAGCTTTTTCCTAGTTAATTTTTTCTCTGTATTGACTTGTCAGCTTTATCCCAATCAACCTTTTATCCCTGTTAACTTGTTGACTTTGTCTTGGTTAACTTTTTATCCCTATTGACTTGTCGACTCTATCTCGATCACCTTTTTATCCCTGTTGACTTGTAGACTTTGTCTTGGTCACCTTTTTTTCCATGTTGACTTGTCAGCTTTATCCCAGTGAACCCTTTTATCCATGTTGACTTGTTGGCTTTATCCCTATCAACCATTTTATCCTTGTTGACTTGTTGATTTTGTCCTAATCAACCTTTTATCCCTATTGACTTGTTGGTTTTGTCCTGACCAACCTTTTATCCCTGTTGACTTGTTGTTTTATCCCAGTTAACCTTTTTATCTCTGTTGACTTAGCAACTTTGTCCTAGTCAACCCATTTATCTCTGTGGACTTGTCCACTTTCTCCCAGTCAACCCTTTTATTCTTGTTGACTTGTCGACTTTGTCCTAGTCAACCCTTTTTTTCCTTATTAACTTGTCAGCTTTGTCCCAATCAACCTTTTATCCCTGTTAGCTTGTCGACTTTGTCCTAGTCAACCCTTTTATCCCCGTTGACTTATCGACTTTGTCCCGATCACCTTTTTATCCCTGTTGACTTGGCAGTCTTATCCTGGTCAACCCTTTATCTTTGTTGACTTTGTTGGTTTTGTCCCGATTAACCTTTTATCTTTGTTCACTTTGGCGGTTTCGGTCAACCTTTCTCTTTGTTAACTTTGTCAGTTTTATCCAAGTCAACCATTATCTTTGCTGACTTTATCAGTTTTATCTTGGATAACCTTTATCTTTGTTGAGTTTGTCAATTTTATCCCGATCAACTATTATATTTGTTGACTTTTTTGTCGATTTTATCCTGGTCAGCCCTTATATTTGTTAACTTGCTAATTTTGTCCTGATCAACCTTTTATCTTTGCTCGCTTTATCAATTTTACCCCAGTCAGCCTTTTTTTTATTTGTTGACTTATCGGTTTCATCCCGGTCAACTCCTTTTCATTTGTCAAGTTGTAAGTTTCGCCTTGGTCAACCTCTTATCTTTGAGGACTTGTAGGTATTCATCCGAGTCTCTTTTTCGATAATCCTAAATATTCGAGATTAAGAACTTAATGGCCACTCTCATTGGGAATAATGTTTTTTATACGAACAAGATATTTTCAAGATCTTTCTAGTCATATTTAAATGGCCGTTAGTTCACATGATAGAAAAAAGTCATATTTTGATCTCCAATTTCGAATATATAAGAAGAATATTAAGAGAAAAATTATTTTTATATTTTCTTGTTAAAATTTTGAAAATCCATTTTTGTGGATGATATCACGGTCAAATTTCTTAATTTTTAGAAATTTTTTTGAGAATTTTTTTGTTAAAGTTGGAAAGTTGATTGTCGTGTAATTTTACCAATACTAATGTGGTATTTATGCCATATGCATTCTGAAAAATAAAAAATATTGAAGGAAAAATTCACATTGGTGTTTTATACTACAAGGTGTCAAGTTGTCCATTTTTGTAATTAATTTTAAATTTTTTATAGCATCGCGAGTATCATACTTATAAAGTTTGCCCAATAAAAATTACGCCAGATGTTAAATTTTCATCTTTATCACTTTCATAAATTAATATTTTGATTAGTGCGATTGATAAAATTCATTTTTCTAAAATTTGAACATATTTTTAAAATTTTCTCGACTTAAAAATACAAGCTTTTCTTTATTTGTAAAATTTTTGGTGGAATTTTCTAAAGTCTTAAGTTTCAAAATATTTTTAATATTTCCATTTCATCATCATTAAATCAATTTTTAGATTTATTTTATTTTATGAGTTTTGTATTTTTTAAAAAAATGTTCCTGTTTCCAAAATTTGGAGTTTGCTACTCCATAAATATTCTCGGGAGGATTTTTCTTCATTTATAGTTTTTAAAATTCTTCAAATATTATTATTTAATTCATACTAAATTAGTTTTGAAAAATTTAATTTATTATATGAGTTTTAAAATTTTCCCTCTTATCGAGCTATGGAGTTTTATACTCTGTAACTTTTTTTTTGGTAAGATTTTTTCAAATTTACAGTTTTTAAAATTATTCAACTATCATTATTGAATTCATAGTAATTCAATTTGTAAAAATTCAATTTATTTTATGAATTTTGCTTTTTTTACATATAAGAATTTTTCTTGGTAAAGGTTTTTCTTGTAAAATTTTATGAGTTTATTCATTGTAATGTTTTTTCTATAAATTAAAATTTTTTATTATTAGATTAAATTAAATTGATCATATGAAATTTTATTGCAAATACATAATTTTTAATTTTTACAATTTAATCCTCTTAACTAATTTTTACGGTATAGTTTTACATATTATATATATATCTTCTAAAATTCTTTAGACTTTGATGATGTCATGCATGACATTATCCAAAAAAAACAAACACAATTAATTAAATCAAATCAATTACAAAAATCAAATAAATAATAATAATAAAATAAGTATTAAATAAAAAAAAAGAACAAAGGAGAAATTTCCTACAATTTTTTAGGAAAGCCAACAGCCAAAGCTTTTTCTCAACATTTTTGCCGTCCTTTATGCCATTTAAATAAGGGATGGCTTTCTTCATTGGAGAGCTTGAGGCTTAGGAAGAAAATAAAGAGAAAAAAAGCAAAACACTAAAATACCTAAATTTTCAAGCTTTTCTGTGGTGAATTTCTTGTAAGTTTTTTAGTTTTTTTTTTTAATTTATTTCTTGTTTAAATCTTTTTTTTAATGAGCCAAATGAATACTTGTGCTCAATGAATTTTCATTCATGTTAAAAGGCCAAGTAAGATGGCTATAATTAAAATTTTTTATTTTGTAGTTTCAGTTAATTTTTATTAGAAATAATTCGATCTTCCTTGAGTTATTTGTGTTTGTTGATACATATTGTTATTTTCATGCATATATATGTTTGTATCAATTTTTTTAATATTTTATGTTTTTATGCTTGTTTACGCTTGGTAAAAATTGCAACATGTATATATATTAATATTTATGAAAATATCTGATGAAACAAATTATTTTTTTGTTGAAATATCATGCTGGCAGAATTATTTAGGGGTTGATGTTGTGATGTTTTAATTTTATTTAGCTTATTGTGTAAATATTAGAAAGTTCAATGATTAAAATAGTTCTTTTAGGTCATTTTGGCTTGGCTAAGAGCTTCATGAGCCATGAGAATTTTGATTTATGTGTTTATGAACATTTTTTTGGAGTCTTTAACATTTTAAGGGTTATTTTATAATTTTAGAAAGTTTAGGGACTACGTTGCAAAAAATGAAAAATTATGCTTTATGGCCAAAAGTGTTTAGCTGAACCTTTGTACACATTTTGCCAAGTTATTTTTGGTGATTCTTTGCTGGTTTGATGATTTGTGGTGATGTTTTGTGATATTTTATTATATAGGGATCAAAATGCAATTTTCAAAGCTTAGGGGCTACTTTACAAAATGTAGAAAAAAATTTGTTTTAAGGCCAAGGTACTTGGCTGAATTCTTGTTGATATATTTGTTGTACTTTTCATGCATATTTTTATATGATTTTATGATTTTTTGGTTATTTTACCATGGAGGGATCAAAATGTAATTTTACAAAGTTTAGGGGTTACTTTGCAAAATGTAGAAAAAATTTGTTTTAAGGCCAAGGTACTTGGCCGAATTCTTGTTGATATATTTACTGTATTTTCCATGCATATTTTTATCTGATTTATGATTTTTAGGGTATTTTACTATATAGGGATCAAAATGAAAATTTTGAAAAGTTTAGGGATTAAGCAAATTTAGATGCCTAGGGGGTAAAACTGTCATTTTTTTAATTTCAAAATTCCTGTTATTACTATTGCCTTTTGTAGGGGTATAAAAATTTTTAAAATTTTTCGTATTCTCTCGGTTTTTTATTGGGTACGAAATAAAATTTTTAAAATTTTAGGGGTTTAATTTTGGGTTTTAATTTCGCATTTGGGGTAAATTCATCATTTCATTATCGTTATTGTGTCTAGGGTACTCGGATACTTTCACATCGAAGGTATATCTTAAGGGCATTTTGGTAATTTTTTTACCAAGATTCTTTTATGCTGAAGGTGAATTTTTAGGATTACATTAGCCTTCCTAGATCATTTTAGGGTCTGTTAGGGTTACTGGGATTTTTTCATGTCAAAGGTATATCTCAGGGGGCATTTTGGTAATTTTTTTACCAAGATGCTTTTATGCCGAAGGTGAATTTTTACAATTACTTTAGCATTCCTAGATTATTTTAAGGTCCATTAGGGTTACCAAGATACTTTCACATTTAAAGTATACCTTAAGGGTATTTTGGTAATTTTTTCATCGGGATGCTTTTATGCTGAAGGTGAATTTTTAGGATTGCTTTAGCCTTCCTAGTCATTTTAAGGTCTATTAGGGTTACCGAGATACTTTCACATTGAAGGTATACCTTAAAGGTATTTCGATATTTTTTTTCATCGAGGTGTTTTTATGCCAAGGTGAATTTTTAGGATTAGTATAGCCTTCCTAGATCATTTTAAGGTCTATCAGGGTTATCGAGATACTTTTACGTCGAAGGTATACCCTAAGGGCATTTTGGTATCGAGATGCTTTTAGGTCGAAAATGCATATTTAGGATAGGTTCGCCCTTTTTCAATCATTTCTGAGTCCTTCAGGGGTTACCGGGATACTTTCATGCAAAAGGTATACCTCAAAGGTCTTTTCATAATTTTGCATTAGAACCAAATCTTATATGAGTATTAGGATACTTTCACGTTGAAAGTACATATTAAGGTAGGTCCATCATATTAGGTCATTTCTAGGTCATAGAGTTCGTATTTCTAATAATAAAATTATTTTTATAAATAAGGTAATGTCTCCTAATTAAATTAATACGCAGGATTCTTACAAGAATATGTAAGGAATTTTACGGATTATTTTAATAGTAGGATACCCTTTTAATTAAATGTAATAAAACCTGACTTTCCATGAAATAATAAATTTGTTTAATAAAATATTATGAGAATTATAATTAAATAGTGAATATTGAAACCGAATAAAAATAATCTTATTTTAACACATGATTAATAAGGTACCGATTGCCAGGCATCACGAGAAGGCCGATCCTTGTGATTGTAGCCAACTCCTGGACCCTTTCAAGCAATCTTTGGTATGAGTGCAGACCTCAAAGTTTGTTTTTATGGGTTTTGTAATGCCTAAAATATAAACTCCAGCTGGTATCCAATCTCACCTGGTCAACACAGATTGGTGGCGACTCAAAAAAATGGTTGTTTCGTAATAATTATTCAGAGAAGCCTGATGAGCGATTCATCTCGACAACTCAGTCCCTACGTATGAAAAATAAAAAATAATAATCATGATATAGGCCGCTAGAAATAAAAGCAAATAATTATATATTGATATTTATATAGAAACAATGGATAAATTCACCATTTTAAGTCAGGCTAGTCAGGATTCGTATCTGGGCCATGTTGCAACAAATGGCCATTCGAATGGCCAAAGAATTTGCCTCCAAAAGGACACTAAGCGTTTGAATCCTGCTCCTAGTAGAACTACTTTTCTAGTGGGAGTAAAATTTCATAAATTAAGGAATTTGATTCCATAATTTAAGGATTTAAAATTCTAGCTGGATTGGGTAATTGCTATCGAATAGAATTGAGTTTCCTATTTGTTAAGAAAATTTTCAAATTTTAATTGATTTTGGATAAAAGGTTTCCTAAAAATTTTATTCCTTAAAATTATTAATTTTTTTTGGAAAGCTAAGCTTCCTAAAATGTTTAAAAGAATTGCATACTTGATAATTTGTTTATTGCAGAGAACCTTCCTAAAAGTTAGGAAATTAATTAAAAATTTTTTAATTAAGCCAAAATTATTAAATCACTTGACAAATTATCTTAAAACTAGTCTAATGATGTTTATGCAAATTATACACAAGATCATAATGTGACATTAGCGTTGCATATTATTTTATTATGCTTATAATTTGATTATTGGCATGGTGGATGATTATGGACTAGACCTTAGTATGACTAGGTTGTGGATGATTGATTTTATTTTTTATTTTGGTATTTATTTTATAAATAAAGACTACAAGCCTTGCTTTTTCTCTTTAGTTTTTGGAGTTATAAAATTCTCTTCTTACCTAACTCTCATCGAATGTAACACATGGTTTCTCTCAATTTGATGTAATTGTTATATAGTTAGAGATTTAGGATTAGGCTAGAATTAGGAAATTTTGTAAATTCCAAGATGCAAGGATGATGACACCAAAATGAAGATCAAAGAAACTACAATTAGGACTTACGATACTATGTATGGTACCCTTAAGAAATTGTTGACCTAGTTTCCTAATGGCTCAAGGAAACTATTTTAGATGAAGTACATAATCATCTTATTAGATTGCATGAGTTAGATTTATATATATATATATATATATATGTGACATATGTATGTCTACATAAATGCAAAAATGGCAATTAATCAAATCAATGAGACCTAAGTAATAATTAAAGGAAAATCCCTCGCTAAAATATTAAGTCCATGCCTAAGCATGATCAATTGCCTTTCACCATCATAACAAGATAACCAAAATTCTTTTAATCAGAGGCTTTTTGAGTCATTTAAGGCCAAACTTTGACACCAATATGTTTGAGTTATTGTTGGTGGGTTTTACTAAATTATTATTATAAGGTTCGGATATGTCACACTTGACCATATGACATTAGAGGGAATAGTTAGGTGAAATGCATATGATGCATTTAGACAAAGACTCGTACCCTAACTGATCAAAAAGTTACATAAAGATGTAATTGGCAAGCCATGTTGTCTACCTAATTAGTTCTTGCATGGCTTGTTGAGTCACTCAAAGTTATGTAAGGATGAAAAAAGTCCCAGCTCATTAAGAAGATTCAAACATTGAACTTCTCATATTATAGTGGAAGGCTATAATTTCGATAAAATAATGAAAATAGTAATTAAATGTTTAAAATCTAACTTAATGATTACTTCTACATGCAACTGATATTATATATGTTTTTGATTCATATAGCATATAAACAAGTTAAAAATGACTTTAAACCTGCCACTTCATAGCATACTTGACGCTAATAAATTGATGGGCCAAACTCCATTATCTAGTCCAATAGTATTAAGATTGTCTTAGTACAAATTGAATGGCATATTCAAGAAGTCCACTAGGTTAGGTGCAGTTTATCAAGTTCATATAGATGACCTTGATCTAGATACATTGTGATGATGGATAATAGGACACCTGAACTCCGAAAGGATTAAGTGGTAATTAACACACATAAAATCATTTGAAGACTTATAGAATAGTTTAATGAGGAAAATCACAATGAGAGTTAGACACCCCTAAGGAATTCTTCCTAAGCAAGATGTCAGAAGGAAGCCTAATCAAGCCTCATATGATAGGATGTATTTTAATAGTTGAGCATGTTAGCTGTGTCATGGATTATGATCCATGTATTGTTATCATACTTCCTTGTGCAGAAAGACGAATGAAATAATAAGGATACATGCCATAATTATGAAGAGCTAATTAAAGATTATTAGCTTTGAATTAATTTTGATTTTAATATAACAATAACTCAAGCTAAATTGATTTTTACTAACTATTTCCAACTTAGTACTTATATTAAATTGAAAAATATTTTTTTTAAAAAAATTACTAAGTTTCTATTTTCTTAAAAATATATGTTTCCTAAATGCATATTTATACTTGGAATATTTTTGAGATATGTTTGAGTCAATTTCAAGCTAAAAAAAAATCATCTTACAAAGGATTTAAAGAGATGTATCGACACAATGCATCAATGCATTGATCTATGCTTAAAACCCTTAAATGTATCGATACAAGGTAGTGAGTATCAATACACACCCTATATGTATCGATATATTGCTTGGTAGCATCCAAGGTTTGACTGAAAGCCTCAAATGTATCGATACAAGTGCATATGTATCAATACAAGATAACAAGTATCGATACTCAGCCTCATATATCGATACAGAAGCCTGTAACAGTAGTATTTTTAACTCATGTACCGATACTCTTGGTATTGTATCGACACAGTATAATGGGGAACAATGGGAAATGACATTTATGAAGATTCTAATGGCTATATTCCTTCACCAAATGTTCCTAATGGCTAGAATCATGATCAAGGCTATAAATAAGCTACTCGAACACCTTCAACAAGAAGATAGAAGAGAAGGGAGATTGTGCTTAAAGTCAAATCTTTCATGTTTGCTAAGCAGTTCCTCTTTGTATAAGATTAAATCTTCCTATCTTTCTATTCTTTATTTTGTACCTTTAGATACACATTTTTCTTAAGCCAAACTTTTATAAACACCTAACCTTTAGAGGTTTTGTTTGTTTACTCTTAAATCCTTGTAAAAAGGGAAGATTCCTACTTAGCCATTGAAAAGTAGAGAATCTTTTTACTTAGCCTTCAAAAGTAGTGAGAAAGGGTTCTATCTTAGCCATAAAAGATAAAGGGTAGAGGTTTCTATGTTAACCTTGAAAGATGGGGAATGTAAAGGTTATACCTTCTCCTTGAATGGTAGACAATTCAAGTTAGTGAATTATGGAAATCTAAGGTAAGTGAGGTCGAGGTAGAGGATATAGACAGTTAAGGCTAAACCTCTCTAAATCATTGCTTTCCCTTGTCTTTAATTGTTTATTTCTATTCACTAACTTGCACTCCAAAGTTTATCATTTAGATTTCTTAATTTTATTTATCAAAGATTTAATTTACCAAAATTTTGTGACATCAATTCACCCCCTTTTGATTTCATTTACCACTAAAAGTCCTAACAAAGATTGCAAGGAATACTTTGACGTTATCAAAGTAGAAAGCTTATAGAGGTTTCAAAAATATACATGTTTTGAGATTAATTCACTTCTCTTGTTATATGATACCTAGAAGTTGGCACAAATATGTATGACATATTTTAAGAACCAAATAAAAGAAATGGTTAAGATAGGCAATGAGAATGGCAATCTTATTGATATTAATCAAAACTTGCCTTCTTATTAATGTTTTTTTAAAACATTGCACGATTTATGTCAGCTATCATATGCCAATTGAGGATGAATACTAGTATTTAATGCCATCCTTTGATTTATTCCTCCTTGAGTAAATCATTAATCATATAATTTATGCTATGTTATGGTCTTGTTATTAGGCTTATCGATCCATCTAGGAAAGTTTATAAAACTTTTATAATTTTTTATTGAACATTTAGATGGTTTGTTTTTGATAAATATGGGCCAATTATGAGGATATTATTTTGAATAATGTTTTGAACCTTTTTTTCCTGGCATATGGTTGCAAGCCATTTTAATTCCTTTATTTTAATAGATCATTGTAGAATTGTTCTACAACTAATCCTATCACTTAATTTATATTGAATGAACATATGCTTGATATGTTAAGGCTTATTTAATTTTTTGACTTTCGAAAGAAAGACTTTGAATTAGATTCCTTGTAAGAATCTTACACATGTAGGATCTAATAGGAGCATGCATTAGTTACTAAAAGTTAATAATCATGACTAGTGACAACAGGTCATAAAATATGTGAATGTAATTAAAGTTCTAAACTAGAGGTTACATATTTATATCAATGAGCCATCAAATAAATCATTTCGTTTTAGGCTTGCAGAAATGATTATTTTTGGGTCATTAGCTATCAAGCTAATTAGTTGGTTCCAATAGTTATAAGACAACTGAGCATTGTGAATGGAATCAAGATCTAATTGCGATCTAAATGGTTTTATAACTCAATAATAGAGATTATCACGTATATTCTCCATTCAAAATACTAAAAACAATATGATTATTTCAGGTACAAGTGGGAGATGCTAGTGTATGCTATTAAACCAATCAGATTAGGACATTAGAACATAGTCGATTAAGTACATACCTATTGCTAGTTTAGTAACATAAGGTTTTCCTTCATATTAGTGGCATGATAACTATTATAAAACTAGTAAATGGATAAAGCCATAGACTTAAAAGACCTTGTAAGGGAATAAGAAAATGTTATAATTATTAGATTCTTATGCATCAATGCCTAGTTCCTAAAAATTATTCCTGGTTATCGTATTGTCAAGATAAGGCATTGGCAAAGCTTAAAAGCCAACTCATGTTATGCCTTTTTACTTAGGAAGTAAGCAACTGGTCTTATAGGTTGAAGTATATAAGATACTTAGGATGGCATGGGGGTGCTTGTCTAAAAACAAGTGCATTAAACATGGTTCGTGTAAGAACTCTCTTTGGTATTAGTTACTAAGTGTCTGTGGATACGTTCTCATGTGCCATCATGTAACTAGTCTTTAGACTTGTGATACTAGGTCATTTTATATATGGAGTGTTATACTTTGATTTATCTAAAATAAGCCATATAGACAACCCATTTTGTTTGACCCAAAATCCAAGGCATCAAAAGTTGGCATTCGAGGCACCATCGAAGACATTCAGATGAGTAGGATCAATTCCCCAACATTCTCAACTAAGATGAGGTGTTCAGAGAGTCAAAGGTATGAAATCCAATTTTTTTGCATGCGTGTATCGATATGGGGTCTCCATGTCATCAAAATTCAATATTCAATTGTTTGTATTGATAAAAAGGGTAATCTATCGATACATAAGTCAATGTATCAATATGTGAGCCAATTGTATCGATATAAGCTTATGTCATGCTAAAATTGCAATTTTTGACAAATTTATCAACATACTTGTGAGTATATGAAATCCTACTATATATCAATATAGAATTCATTGTATCGATACATTTTGGGTTTTTGTCTAGATGTATCGATAAAACATTCATTGTATTTATACTTATGGCATATTCAACCAAGTTTGAGACAATTATTACCCTTCATTCCATTAGATTGGAATTCAAATTTGGCCGTGATTTTAGCTCTAAAATCATCCAATATAGGACATAGCCACATCCATATCACATAGAATTTATTTTTAGGCCTTAAACATTGGATTGACACATTTTGGAAAGTCCATTAAGGTTGGCATAAGGACATTTCATGTTAAAATTTGATTTAATGAAAGAGAAGTTTGAGATTACTCATTTGATCAACTCATACACGACTTTTGGCTGCAAAAGTTGAGATTAACCAATCAAATATTGTAAACTCACCTCTTAGTACCATGACTCATCAAATGTTACATGACAAATGCCCTAAATACCCTTTTACTAGGTCATTTTTTATGGTTAAAGTTTTGTCCTATATAATGTGACTTTCATACTCAGCCAAGAGGAGAGACTACATTATTGCATTAATCTTTAATACATTTTCCTTATAGAAAAGCACTATTCCCTAGCTTCCCAATCACCCTTCTAAAAACCCTTCTAAAACCTTCTATTTCTTTCATTTTTACTCTCTAATATCCTTCTATTGATACCAGAGCAAAAAGCTTATTTTTCACTTGCTAATTCATAGCAAAAAGAGGGAAGAAAGTTACCTTAAATTTGCTTGGTTTGCTGTTTAACGACAAAGATAGGAGTTAAAGCTTCATAGGTACATTTCCTATCCATTCTTCATTTATTTTCTGTTTTTAATTATTTCCATCGTTTTAGTGAGCCATATCCATGCGACCATGACCTTGTTAGGACTCTCAGTGGCCTAAGTTGTTATGGGATGTTTATGATTTCTTGATGCTTTAATGATTGTTCGGATGACCAAAAATACCATATTTCATTTTTAAATTAAAATTGGCTATACTCATGCATTTCTTGCTATGTTTCATTCATTTTCACATGTTTAATCTATGCTTAAATGTATCCTAACATGTTTTGAGTGTAGCCATGTATTTTAATGCATTTTTACAATGTTTTGGTTGATTAATGTTGAGTTATGCTGCTATTTAGGATATTTACTTATATATGATGCTTTTACTGTGTTTATTTATCACATATTTGCTAAAATGCCTCTATGATTGCTTGCAAAAGTTTGTTTTATAAAAATGCCCATGTTAAGTCCATGTAACTTCAATAAATGAATATTAACATGGATTTAATGTTTTCAACCCATTGATTTTTTCCAATCTTGGGGATCAATCAAATTTATATGTTTGGATTTCTGGCCTAATGAGGCAAAATAAACTCTGTTTTCAGTATTAAAATGATTTTTGGTTTTACAACATGCTTGTTGAAATACCTTGCGTTAAGCTTTATGTGGTGACCTAATGGCATGGCTAATGGGTCATATATTTGCCCAATTTCCTGATACTTACAAATGGATTGTGATTGTGACCCCTTTTGGTGGTATATTCAAGTGTCCGACACTTCATACGCGTTAAGCCAAACCTCAAACCTAAAAATTCCCTTATTTTGATATTGATAGCATCGTAACCTTGATTTATTTTTTTTTTCAAATCCTAAATGATTTTTATGAAAATTTTTGATTTTTTCGTAAAGGGCATCAAATTACTTTTTCAATGATATCCCATTTGCCCAAGATGTGCTCAGGTGAGGGAATGATGATCTTTCAAACCTCTACAGTCTAAAACCTCTGAAATCAGTGATTCAAATTTTGTTGGGCCATTTTGGCCCATTAGATGATTTTTCTAGAATTTTTTAAATATTTTCCAAAATTTTCAGGAAATTTTTTTTCTAAAAGTTTATTGTTTATGATTTAACAATTTTGAATAAGTCTAAGATGATTCTTCAAAGTCTGCCACACCTTTTCTCTTGCACGTGCTAACAGTGCCAAATCAAACCCAACTTTAAAAATTAGTTTCTCTTAGAAAAAATTTACTAGGATTTTTGGAGTTTTTTATATTAATTTTTTTTGAGTTTCCTTTTCAAAGATACTTTATTTGCCTTTTAAAGCCCCTAAATAAGCCTGGAATAAATTCAGGTATTAGATCGCATGATGCTGCCCACTATTTTTGAAATTAAGATAATATGACCTCTCGAATCACGTTTGTTAGGTGTTTGAATGCCTCGAAGCAAATCCAAATAGTTCTTCCCATGGAGTCATGTGCAACATACTGGTCCTGTTAAGCACGGGCCAAGGCCCAATAATTTGTTAGGTATTAAATTTTTTTTGTAAAAAATCAAGTTTATTTTTTTTAAAATTAATGTTTTATAAAAGGGGATTATATTCAAATAATGATGTACCAAACTGAGAAAAAAATTGAGACCAAGATATTATATGGCCAAAAAATACCAATTTGGTGCATGTGGGGGTGCTAATCTCTCCTTAAGCATAACTAACTTCCAACCCCTTTTTAAAGTAAACTTTGGTATATGTAATCCATAAAATTAGTACTTTAAGCTTCATAACTAAAAAATACTGGTTTTGCTAGGTGTTTGATCTGGCCTAGCCCAAAATTATCAGTGGTGATTTTAAGTTTTTGGCTACTTCATAGTGGCCATTCAAAACTAGCTGGATGAGTGATTTGTCTAACAGTCTTCCCTATACTCTCATCTCCTCATGACTAATCTAAATCCCAACTAAAGGATACACTCAAGGCAAATTCTTTTTAAGTTGCAAGTATATTGCCCTGAGCGATTAGGGACATCGTGGGCACATTATGAGAACTTGCCAACTCCGTTAGTGACTTAATTCTAGAGTCAGGCCCACAATTTGGATGTATCCTATTTAATTCTCTGTGTTTTTTGGTTTTCAAACTATTTGACCATAATCCTCTTTCTTTTCATTCCTTATTTTTATGTTTTTTTTTGGTTATTACTAGGGGTTTCATTTTTATTCAAAAAATTCATCTTGGTTTTTAAATGGTAATAAGAAGTAAAATAAAAAGATTTGTTATTTTCGCAACACATATTAAGTATTTTCCCTATAAGAGAATAAAATGCTATTTTTAGATAAGAATGTGCTATTTGCCTCCGTGATCATCACCGTTCCATAGGACTAGTGATACTTTTCGAGATATAAATTACCTATGCCTTAATGATTAGAAGTCCACACAGGCATAAGGGAATGTATCCAGCTAAATCAAGCCCTTTCTACCAAGCTTGTAATAGATCGAGGATCAGGGTCCCTTGGTTGTCCTTACTTGATGGAGGAATGATTTTGCGAATTTATTTAGAGTCAAACAAAGACATATATTGAGCTATATGAGCCTAACCATGTCAAACCATACTGAAATACTACTAGAGTAACTTAGAGAAGAAGACCTTCGAGGAAACATTTCTTCCCCTTTACTTCCTTGTATTGTTATTATGTGTATGTAATAATAAACGTGTGTTGCTAATGGTATTTGCGTGTTGCACCCATAAAACATTGTGTGTCTTAATATGTTCTGGGCAGGCTATCCAGTGATGGCTAATGCTTGTAATTTTTTTAGGTAAAACACAAAAATATTGTCAGCTATTATCCTTTTTAATGCCCGACATTGCCTTTAAAGGAGTAAAATCGACCTAGTCAAGCCATTACACTATTTGATTAATGGCTCAATGCATGCCTACTGATAAATGACAACAAACAAATGACATTAACTAGTTGATCAATTACGTAGGAGATATTTCGCATCACTTCATCAAGGCTGAGCTTAACTCGATCAAGCTATTATGCTATCTAACCAGCGGCCAATAATCATTGTACTTTTATAAGCAATGGTAAGCGAAAGTCACCATTTTAGATTCTACTCAAGGCCCAATATCATCTTCAAAGGAATAAAATTTAACTCGGTTAAGTCATCATGCTATCTGATTCATGGCTTAGCACCCATAACCCTTAGGTAATGATGAACTAATACTGTCCTATTGGTTATAGGTTTTAACCTAAAAAATGCCTCCCCATCACAAGGTTTCAACTTAGACATGTAGTTGTGTTGTCCATGTTAATTTGTACCACGAAAGAAGAGTAATACTTTCTTCGATCCTTCAAGTCTTCTCCAAGATGCCATACTACTTATTAATATGTTTGTTTCATTGTATCTATTTTCATTATGTTGCTTTTTGATTTCTTTATTTGTTACTAACTTGGTTCCTTTTTGTTTGTCTCCATGCATCATATTATCGCATTCATTGTGGGATAATTGGTAAAAAGACAGTTTTCTTCACAAAATCTTATCATGGATAAACTACAAAAACTAGTAATCAAAGCATACAAGGCTGTCAAAGATTGGTCTAAAAAGAATCAACTAATAGATAGGGATCACCTAAAACTCATGTATAGATTAAAAGTTTTGAAACGAGTCAAACTCACATTTAGATATAATGACCTTGGTTTTTAAAAGAATATATGAGGTTAAAAGGATAATAACAAAAGAGATCTCTTACTCACAAGTTTGGCAACATTGCCTTCTTACTTTATGTTTAGACCAATGATCAGATGCTTCAGGCCATTGTAATTTCTAGAATCCAACTTACAGGTGCTTCACTTTCAATGAGGATGATCTAGTCCCAACTATTGAGTAATATGCTGCTCTAGCTAATATCAAGGGAATGTGTTCGTTAAAATCTATTCCAAGTTCTCTAGAGTGCTAGCTTTTAAGAAAACATTGGCTGGTATTTGTAAACACCTAGTTTTATCCGAGTCTATTTTTCGATAATCCTGAATATCTGAGATTGAAAACTTAATGACCATTTTCATTTAAAATGATCTTTTTTAGATAAACTAGACATTTTCAAGACCTTTTTAGTCATATTTATATGGTTGCAAGTTTACATGATAGAAAAATTATATTTTAATCTCTAATTTCGGATATACAAAACAAATATTTAAGATAAAAATTATATTTTGATAATTTCTTTGTAAGTTTTGGAAATCTATCTTTAAAAGTGATATCATGGTCAAATTTCTCATTTTTTAGGAATTTTTTGAGATTTTTTCATAAAATTTGAGAAATTAACTTTCGTATATTTTTACTGATACTTATGTGGTATTTATGCTTATACGCATTTTGAAAAATTAGATATATTCAAGGAAAAATTCACATTGGCATTTTATACCACAAAGAGACAAGTCTCATAGTTCTGCAATTAATTTTGAATCTTTCACAATACCGTGAGTATTATACTAGTGAAATTTTTTCTAGTAAAATTATTTCAATTTTTAGATTTTCATCTTTACCATTTTTTAAGTTAGTGTTTTGGATAATATGTTTTATTTAATTCATTTTATAATTTTTTTAGTTATAGAAGACGAACTTTTCTTTATCTATAAAATTTTTTGTGAAATTTTCTTGAGTTTTGAATTTTAAAATCCTTTAAATATTTACATTTAACATCATTAAATCAGTTCTTCAAAATTCATTTATTTGTTATGAATTTTAGAATTTTTTCTGTTTCAGAAATACAGAGTTTTCTACTTTGTGAATTTTTTCGAGAAGATTTTTCAATGTTTATAATTTTCAAAATTTTTCAAATATTATTGTTTTATTCATATTAAATAAGTTTTGAAAATTTCATTTTATTTTTATAAGTTTTGCATTTTCTTTCATAATTTTTCCTTTTTTGGAATATGGAGTTTTCTTCTCCGTAAATTTATCTGGTAGGATTTTTCTGAGTTTATAATTTTTAAAATTCTCCAAATATTATAATGAAATTCATATTAATTCAGTTTGTGCAAATCCAAATTGTTTTATGAGTTTTGTATTTTTTATGTATAGCAATTTTTTTTCGGTAAGGATTTTTCTTGTAATATTTTACAAGTTTATTATTTTTAATGTTTTTTTGTAAACTAAAAATTGTTTTTATTATTAGATTAAATTAAATTAGTCATGTAAAATTTCATTTTAAATACATAATTTTTAATTTTTACAATTTAATCCTCCTAATTAATTTTTATAGTATAATTTTACATGTTATATAAGTATCTTCCAAAACTCTCTACAGATGTTGATGTCATGCATGATGCAATATGAATAGAGACAAAGATTCTTAATTAAACTCTTGTAGAAGTCAAAAAGTAATGAAAAAATAATAAATAAATAAATAACGCAAAAAAATAGAAAAAATGATAAGATATAAGGCCATTCGACCAAGAATGTTCAAGGGGGTTCTAGGCCGATTCTTCCTCTTAAAAAGAAAATGAAGGAAGTTTTTAAGAAGAGCTAATGGCATCTAAGAACCAAAAATGCCAAAAATCTATTAAATTACTGAGGGTTTTTTTTTCCCATGTTTTTGAAGCTTTCAAGTTAATTTCTTTTGTAAAAACTTTAATTTTTATTGATTTTATGATTGATTCCTTATTTTAATAAGTTTTATGATTGCTTGAGCTCATGGGTTTCATTCCATGTTGAAAGGCCAAGCATGAAAACAATGATTAAGGTTTATGGATTTTGTTGTGTTTGTGTTGATTTTTATAATATTTTGTGTTCTTGAGTAATAATGATATTATTTTTAATGAATATATGTTTTGTAATTTTTTTATGTTATATTCATGTTGATTTATACTGAAATATTAGTGATTTCTTGTATTTTAATGCTTAAAAAATTTTGTTTATGAATTTTTAATATTATTTATGAAATTTCATCATAAAAAAATTGCCTTGATGCTTTCTATACTTGGCCGAATCATAATGGTGTTTGTTGGAGATGATTTCATGTGTTTTGGTTATTTTGTAAATATTAGAAAGTTTAGGGACTAAATCATAAAATATGTAAAAAAAATTTTTAGTGCCATTCTACCTTGGTCGAGAGTCGCTAGGGCTATGGGAAGTGTGATTTATGTGTTTTTAAAATATGTTTTAGGTATTTTTAATACTTTAGGTTCATTTTGTAATTTTTTAAAGTTCAAGGATTAAATTGCAAAATACAAAAATATTGTGTTTCATGGCTAGCAGTGTTTGGCCAAATTTTCATGTATATTTTTGCCATGATTTTTATGTTGATTCTTACCTAATTTGATGGTTTTTTTCGGTGACATTTTGTGTTGTTTTCCCATGTAGAGGTCAAATTGCAAATTTATGAAGTTTAAAGACTATTCAGCAAAAAGTTAAAGATTTTTGTTTCAAGGCAAAGGTGTTTGCCCAAATCCTAGTGAATGTGTTTGCTGTGTTTTTCATATGTATTTTCATATGTTTGTGATGTTTTATGATGTTTTTTCCATTTAAAGATTAAAATATAAATTTTGAAAAGTTTAGGGAGTAAATAGCAAATTTTAATATTTAGGGGAAATGGTCATTTTTAGTCACTTTTAAATTTCTATTATTCCTATAGTCTTCTGTGGGGGCATAGAAATTTTTAAAACTTTTCATATTCTCTTAGTTTTTCATAGGGTATGAAATGAAATTTTTAAAAGTTTAGGTGCTTAATTGTAATTTTTGCATTTTAAGCCAATTTTAGAACTTTAATTGCCATATTTAGGGTAAATTCATAATTTCTGATCACTTGAGTGCCCTTTAGGTTACCAAGATACTTATAGGTCAAAGGTAAACCCTATAGGCATTTTAGTACTTCTTTTAAAATCGAGCTTTAGATAATAACCGTGGTGCTTTATTCTGAAGGCATATATTTAGGATACATTCATCATTTCTTATCATTTTAGTGCCCTTTAGGTTACCAGGATACTTTCACGTCGAAGGTATACCTAAGTGCATTTTGGTAATTTTACCTAAAATCGAGTCCTAGATTGTCACCAGGATGCTTCTATGCCAAAGGTCCATATTTGGGATATGTTTATCATTTCATCATCATATTAGTGTCCGTTAGGGCATCGAGATACTTTCATGTCAAAGGTATACCCTAGAGGTATTTTGGTAATTTTTTTATCGAGAGCTTTTATGCCAAATGTGAATATCTAGGATTGGTTTAGGCTTTTAAGGTCATTTTCATGTCCATTAGGGTATCGAGTACTTTCATGTCGAAGGTAATCCTAGGGGCATTTTGGTAATTTTTCTCATTGAGATGCTTTTATGCTAAAGATTAATATTTAGGATTGGTTTAGCCTTCTAAGGTCATTTTCGTGTCCATTAACGTACCAAGATACTTTCACATTGAAAGTATACCTTAAAGGCATTTTGATAATTTTAGCTAAAATCGAGTCTTAGGTAAGCATCGGGATGTTTTTATGCCAAAAGGGCATATTTAGGATAGGTTCACACTCTTAGTATTATTTTTGAGTCTTTAGAGGTCGTCCGGATATTTTCATGAAGAATGTATACCGCAAGGGCATTTTAGCAATTTTGCATTAAAACCATGTCCTATGTAAGTACTAGGATACTTTTATGTAAGAAGTACACATCACGAATAGTTTTTTTCATTGGATTGTTTTTAGGTCTTAGGATTAATATTTTAATAAATTTGGATTTTTTAAAGTAAAGCAATGTCTATTGATTAAATTAATACGTGAAATTCCTACCAGGATATGCAAGAGGTTTTACGTATTATTTTAATAATGAGACAACGTTTTCAAATTAAAGGACGGGATTTTTTTTATTTTTTAAAAATAAAACCTTTCATGTTCCGCAAGTTCTCCAATGGGGTACAAAAAAGAATCATAAAAAGCTTTCATGTCTTTTTGGTCTTCTGCAAGGGTATGAGTGATACTAAGATTTCCAAATTAATAAAACCTGACTTTCTTGGAATAATAAATTTGTTTAATAAAATATTATGAGAATTATAATTAAATATCAAATATTGAAGTTGAATAAAAATCAAATTTATGTTAACACGCAATTAATAAGGTATCGATTATCATGTATCACAAAAATGTTGATCCTTGCTATGATTATAATAGACTCTCGGACCTTTAATACGATCTCTGGTATGAGTGCGGACCTCGGACTTTATTTTTATGGGTTTCATAATCCTTAAAATACAAACTCCGACAGGTGTCCAACCTTACCTGGCCAAAATAAGATTGCTGGTGACTCTAGAAAAATGGTTGTTTCGTAATGATTATTTAGATAAGCCAAGTAATTGATCCATTTTGACAACTCAATCCCTAAACATGAAAAATAGAGAATAATAATAATGATATGGCCTCAAAAATAAAAGAAAATAATGATATATAGACATTTATAGAAACAATGGGTACACTCGCCATTTTAAGTCGGGCTGGTCAAGATTTGTATCTGGGCTATGTTGCAACAGTATTCTCAGGGTTCTCGAAGCATGGGTAGTAGCACATAAAGTCAAGAGAGGTAACAGTGAGCGCATTTCATGGGATGGGATAAGGTCAGTGACAACACGTAATATCCTACCAAGGAATAATGAGCGATGTCTTTGCCTTAGCTATTTATAGGTTGGTCATCTTCTTTAAGACTATCAGATACATAAAAATATTTGTGGTTAATTTGTTCTTTAGGTTATGTTGTGGCAATAACTAATGCCTGCCATCCTTGTTGAAACTATTTGATCGCTCTCTCACTGCAAAAGAAAGGGAAACTAGAACTTCATTGGTGCACTTCTCTCCTTATATCTAGCTTTGCGGTCATTTTTGGGTCGAGATAAGAGGTTACTTCATCTTTACATGAACAATTTCAGCCCTGTCACCAAATTCCTCAAGAAAAAAACTAGGTACCAGATTTGATTTGATAGCAATGATTGAGAAATTTAGGAATATGCTTAGAGATGAAATTGTCAAGAGAGTCCCTTAGATCACCCCGGAGTTATGCATATAAAAGTACAAGGATTTTAAGTAGGTCTCTCTCATCGGCATTTGGGGTGCCATTAGCTACGCTTTCACTCATAGCCCTTTGCCAATTCGAGTGCTTACAGTTTGTCCCACTTACTCACAACCTAGACCATTCGAATTTTTAAATATAAGGAATGGGGTGCACAAGAAAGATACAAATAGCATTTGACTCTTGGAAAATAGCTTACCATTTTAAAGTACAAAAGGGAGACAACAAGGTAACCCTGGGTTATGAGGAATGGAAAATCCATAGGATTAATGATAATTTGGTCTCATTAATAATGGTTCAGTCAAATATTGGTAGGTGAATATCTTTTTGAAACAAAACTCTTGATAAGGGAATTCACACAAAAAAAGAGGCAAGCTCTAGTAGGAAACTATGCGGTTAAAGGAAAAAAAAAGTAACATGGAGTTTGAACAGTAGATTCAGGATGTTAAAATGAGAAAGGTTATCAAAGAAAGCAGCACTACCAATGAATGCCTCAAAAGCTTGCATAAAGAGCATAAGGCACTCTTACTCAGTAGAAATACTACAGAGTTGGTAAGTCCCTAATCAAATGGAAAGCCAAGCTAGTAGTCTTTACTAAAAAATTAGACTCTTGGAGAACTCAAACTCAGACCAATAAACAAAAGTTTATTAGGGCCCAAGCTTTTCTATTAACTGGTTGGAAGAAATGAAAACATTTGAAAGCTTGAATGCACCTTATAGGTAAAAAGAAAACTGAAAATTAAACCATGCTGTTAAGGATTCATGAGTTAGAAAAGTCTCTCCATAAGACGGACACAAAGTTGGGATCTTCATAAGAAAGAGAGTAGGAATGGCACAATGCGTGGTTTGAGTCTAACTAAGTTCATCTAGAATATTAAAAGCACATTTAGCAACTCATGAAGCAGATCGAGCAGCCTAGTCCAAGGTAGATAACATGGTTGAACAGGCCCGATCTTTGAGGCAAAACTTCATTCCCATAGGAAAACATGGAGAGGAGTTGGTAGGTTACCTTAAGGATGTAATCAAATAATGTAGTCATGTCTGTAATTTTAGAATTTGACTGGATGTAATCAAATCTATTTCTATTTAATGAAAGATTTATAAGGAAGCCATTGCTAGATCCTAACTATCTCTTGTGCATTTGCATACTAACTTAATTCTTATAGTCATTCATACATTTATCAGTAATGTCATGTAAACTCCATATATGAGAATGCTTTCACTCACACATTGTTACCATCTAATTGAGCATATTCATGGCATACCATAAAAGTCTAATCTGACATAACTCTAAAGTGCAATGTGCTTTGAAACATGGAACCTACCATTCGTCATTGGCATAACACTTACAATCGCCAAAAGGCTATGGAAAATGCCATCAAGCTCGTATTGAACGATTGAAACTCATGTATAAGGAGTCTCAAGAATAAATATTTTAGAAGAATGAGGAACTATAGGCTCGGTAGCAGAGCTAACTAAATTATTGTCTATTTCTCTAAAAGATAAGGGGAAAACAAGCACTGTTGATGCGGGTAAAGGGTCAACTAATCCCTAAATAATCTACATGATGATACTGAAGACACCAATACTCATAAAAAGGAATCACATGAGTGGCAACCCCCGGTAGTACCAATCATAATAGCTTGACCATTTATTGACATGAACTTAGGAGTAACACCTTATGTGGTCATGGGTATCAAGGCGTGGGCTCTTCACTAGCAAGACATTTAGTCCTAGATCTTGATAAGTAGGCAAAGCAAAAAAAGCAAAGAGCCTGAAGTCTTTTGAAACTATTAAGGATACAAGCAAGTATTAGTTATCGAAAAAATGCCTTGAGGTTATGCATAGTAGCTACAAATTTGAAATCATAGATGCCAATCTTTAGGTCTAGTTTTAAACCTCATCATCCTAGCTAAATTCAAAGTGCTAGATTTTGAAAAATACAATAAGACAATAGATCCAATAGCCTACTTCTCATGTACTATCGAAAAATGGCTTGGTATAAAGAGAATGAAAAGTTATTGATACATTGCTTGCAGGATAGTTTAACTGAGGTAACTGCTCATTGGTATGTAAAGCTTAACTTAGTTAGAATTCAGACATGGGCAAGACCCATTGGTATGTACAGCTTGACTGAGTTAGAATTCAGACACAAGCAAATCTTGCCCATGCTTTCCTTAATCAGTATAGGTACATATCTAATTGAGCTTTGGATCATCATTTTCTCATAAACATGGAAAAGAAAGCTACTCAAAGCTTTAGGCAATATGCTTAGAGGTGGTTAAAAGAAACTATGCAGGTTCATTCCCCACTGACTAAGAACGGAATGACAGTCATGTTTGTTGGCAGCATATAAGCTCCTTACTAAGAGAAGCTAGTAAGGAATGCCACAAAACCTTTGCTAACATAGTCTATCAAGTAGAATGATTGATGATGCCATAAAAAGTGGCAAGATATCGAGGAAGAAAATGTCTAACTCAACCAAGAAGTCTATCGCCAAGGATAAAGGAAAAATGGTTAATCGAGGCTGGGCAAGGGCAGAGACCTAATTAGCTCCTGATTCATATCAAACTAGTTATGACCACAATCAATATTGAAGATGACTGTGAAATTATAAAAAACATAGAAGAAGTCAAGGCACCAATGAGGCTACTTTGGCAAATTCTAGTACAAGCAGAAATAATCAATGAGGTTAAAAAGTTAAAAAGAGAAACAACTGATTTTTTATGAATTATATATTATTCAAGTTCACACTCTCCAGACATGTAAAGAGTTCCATGTGATGGTCTAAAGTATAATGAATGAATGTTGAATCAAGTTCTACGATAAGAAGCAAACACCTTTCATTAAGTTAGTAAACATGATCAAGGAGAGGCTTGCAATGGTTGAGCTTATTTATCAAGGAGTACTCATATGGATCTAAGGTTGATTGTTTGCATCAGTGTTTGAGTTGGGAAAAAGCTCAAAAAACATTTTAAGAGAATTACCAAAGCTTTAAAGGTCATCAACATGGTTGAAAAGAAAGGTTTGAGGTTTACGCCTAATGCATAGCATTAGAGAAAAAAAGCTTAGAAAAACCATGAGAAAAAGAATAGCCTATTTGTTGGGCTAGGATTTTAGATGGGAACCCACGGTGTTTCTGCTAATATAGGAAAGTTTTCATCGGGAAGACGTATAGATCCAGATTAAGTAGGAAGTACTAGCTCTAGTAATGTTGTGATCACATTGAGCAAGGCATTTGGAGATTTCTTTATTAAAAACATAGATGAACTAGAGATGTTAGCAATAAATAGTAAGACTAGTTTATGCCTTTCGGGATTTGTTCTGAGTGTTTAGATCAAAAAATAAATTCCTATTTTGTTTAAATTAACTCAGAGTAATTTTTACGAACTAAATCTACCTGCTTCTACCTAAGAGCATAGTAGGATCCTCTATATGGCAGTCATTTTATTAAACATTATTAATAAAAATGACTAAGCATGAAGTATTTCATCTCTTGCATCCAATTTTCATTTTTTTGTCAACTCTTAGACTTTTATATGCATATTTTTCCACCTATATTGTTCTTTTCCTTATATTTTCATGTACCTGGATGAAAATGACATAAATATTCTCATTAAGATTTCAAAAATCAATTTTGAGCAACTAATCTACTCCGATGATGTTGATTCAAAAAGGGATTCAAAGAAAGTCCTATGCCGCTAGATCTATTAAGGTTAATTAAGTAGGAGGAAAAGCAAATCTTGCTCATCGAATAACCTCCAGAAATCATAAATCTAGGAACAAAGAAAGATAAAAAAGAGATCGGGATTGAAACTTTCACAAGCCTTTCCACCCAAATCGAATTGATAAACCTTCTCAAAGAATATTAGGAAATGTTTGCCCAGTCTTACCAAGACATGCCTAGATTGGTCGCCAATATAATGGTTCATAGACTTCCTTTTAAACCCAAATGTAAACCTATACAATAAAAGCTTAAAAGAATGAAACCGGGGATGATCCTAAAAATCAAGGAAAAGGTGAAGAAATAGTTTAGGGTAGGATTTCTTAGGGTAGCTAAATATCCTGAATGAGTAGCCCCTATAGTCCCAATTCCTAAAAAGGATGGCAAGGTGTGAATGTGTGTAGATTATAGAGATCTAAAATGGGATAGTCCAAAAGACAACTTTCTTTTGCCCTATTTTTGCTACAAGGTTTGCCTTTTGGGCTTAAGAAGGCTAGGGTAACATGCCAATGAGTGATGGTGATGTTATTTCACGACTTAATGAACAAACAAATAGAGGTCTACATAGATGATATGATTGATAAATCACCAAAGGAAAGTGAACATGTTGCAAATCTTTAAAAATTCTTCAAACAATTGCGTAGGTATTAACTCAAACTTAATCTTGCTAAATGCACCTTTGAAGTTACCTCTGGGTAAGCTATTAGGCTTTATTATCAATGAAAGAGGGACAAAGGTTAACCCTGATAAAGTTAAGGCTATTTAGAATCTGCCCCACCTCTTACTCAAAAGGAGGTGAGAAGTTTTCTAGGAAGACTGAATTACCTAACCAGGTTTATATCTCAGTTAACTGATAAATACAATATGATCTTTTGACTACCCTAGAAACAAAATCCTAGGGAATGGAATAACAAGTGCTAAGAAGCTTTTGACAAGGTCAAACACTACCTGTCGAACCCATTTGTACTTATATCACAACTGCCTTTCGGCTTTAGTCTTTTATCTTTTAGTTTTCGACAAGTCTATGGCCTGAGTAAAAAATTCATAAAGTGTTAAAATAACTACTCCACAATTGAGAAGCTATGTTATGCTCTAGCTTATATAGCTCTAAGTTTAAAACAATACATGCTATACCACACCACATGGCTAATTGCCAAACTTAATCTTGCCAAGTACTTATGTGAGGCCCTTATCTTATTAGAAATGTTAGCTAGGCTCTTCTAATATGATATCACTTATGAGAGCTAGAAGGCCATAAAGAGTAGTATGATAGTCAACTTTTTTTCAATCCAAGTAGAGAATTATTATGAATAGCTAGACTTTGAATTTTTGATGAAGACATAATATGTATATCAAAGGCAAAAGATGCTTCCAATTGTAAATAATCTTGGAAAATGTATTTTTTATGGAGCTTCAAATGCATTGATGGAATTGGAGAAATTCTAATCTCACCTGACAAAAATTATTATGCCTTCACTGCTAGACTAAACTTAAATTGTACCAATAACATGGTTGAGTACAAGGCCTATGTCATGGGACTTCAAGTCACCATTGAAAAAGGTTTTAAAATTCTATAAATGTTTGAAGTCTTAGCCCTAGTAACCTACCAACTTTGAAAAGAATGGGAAATTCGAGATGCTAAGCTAGTCCAATATAGGAAGTTAATCTCTGAACTAAGACAAGCATTCAATGAAATCAACTTCCAGCATATGTTTTGGGAGGAAAACTAAATGGCCAATGCTTAGCAACCTTGGCCTTTATGTTTAAAGTAGACTGAGAGTCAGAGGTTACATACAAATGAGCATTTATGGAACCCCAACGCATTGCTAAAACATAAAGGAGGAAAGAGATGGATTACCATGGTACCATGATATTTTTTAGTATGTTTGAGATCAACAATACCCTAAGCATGCTATTGAAATCGAAAAGAGAACCATCCAAAGAATGACTATAAATTTCATTTTGGATGGTGGAATCTTGTACAAGAAAGGTTGGGATCAAGTATTCTTCTGATGGTTGATTCTTCCAAACGAAGAGAATCCTGCAAGAAGTCCATAAAGGAATTTGTTATAGACACACCAATGGACACCAAATAGTAAAACAAGTCATGAAATTGAGCTATTATTGGTTGAACCTTGAGAGAGATTGCATCAATTATGCTTAAAAATGCCAAAAGTGCCAAATTTATGCAAACAATATTCATTCCTACCATAATCTCTACATGTTATGATAGCCTTATGGCCTTTCTCTATGAAAGGCATGTATATGATAACTCCCAAGGCTTTTAAATGGTACCATTTTATTTTGGTTGTCTTTGATTATTTCAACAGATAGGTAAAAGTAGCTTCATATGCCAACGTCACCAAATCCGTCATGTGTAAATTTGTGAAACTAGACATCATTTGTAGGTGTGGGCCTCCCCAAGAAATCATCATAGATAATGCATGCAACTTTAAAAACAAAAAGATGCTAGCAGTCTATTCCTAATTCAAAATTCATCATCATAATTTAGTGCCATACCATCTGTCGCAACATCGCCTGAATATAAATTCTGATTAGCCCAACATAAAAAGGTGATGTACCCTTCATTCCTGTATATATCAATATATCATTATTTTTTAATTTTTAGAGGCCACATCATTATTATCTTTTTCTAGGATTGCTTTGTCAAGATGAATTGCTTTCTTGACTTAACCTAAACTAATCCTTGTGAAACAACCATTTGTCTTAGAGTCACCATTAATCTATTTTGGCTATGTGACATTGGTCACTTGTCGGAGATTGTATTTCAAGGGTTATGAAACCCTTATAAACAAACTTCGAGGTTTGCAATAATACTAGAGTATGAAAGCGTCTGGGAGTTAGTTACAATCACGAGTAAGGATCAATCATTGTCATGATGCTCGATAATTGGTACCTTATTAATCGCATGTTAACTTAAAATTTGATTTTTATTTGGTTTCAATATATGCTACTTAACTATAATTCCCATATATAAAAATAAAATTTTATGAAACTAATTTATTATTTCGTTTTAGAAAATCAAGTTTTCAATATTTTTGAAAATCAAAATACCTTTCACACCCCACCAGAGGAGCACAACATGGTTTTATTATCATATCTTTCACACACCACTAGAGAGCAAGAGGAATACAAAATATTTTATTTTTACAACATTAAAAAAAATTTCAATTTTCTCATTGTTAAAAGGACACCTCATGATTAAAACAATTCGTAGAACCCCTCTCATATACTTTGACACATTATATGAATTATTTTAACTTAGAAACATTGCCTTAATTTTCAAAAATTTTGATTTTATAATAATACAACACACATGAAACTAGACTCAAAGGACTTGAACATGGTTGATAAGACCAACATGCCCTCTAAAGTACCTTTGACATGAAAGTATCTTGGTAACTCTCAAGAACTCGATTGTAATGCAAAATTAGTAAATCATCCTTGGGATATACCTTCAACATGAAAGTATTTTAGTAACCCTAAAGGACTCAGTATTATCATAAAAGGATAAACCTACCCTTACTATGCACCTTTGATATGAAAGTATCTTAGTGATCATATAGGAGTCAGTTTTAAGGTAAATTACCAAAATACCTTAAGGCGTACCTTCAACATAAAAGCATCCTAATAACTCTAAAGGATTCGATATTATCATAAGCATACAAAGCTATTCCTACTATGCACCTTTGACATAGAAGGATCCTAGTGATCACATAGGACTAGGTTCTAAGATAAATTACTAAAAATACTCGTAAGGTGTACTTTTGACATATAGGTATCTTACTAACCCTAAAAAACTTAATAACTTCATAAAAAATGAACCTATCCCTATTATGCACCATTAACATAAAAGTATCCAATGATAAAAAAAACTTGGTTCTAAGATAAATTACTAAAATATTCCTGGGGTATATCTTCAACCTATAAGTATCTTGGTACCTTAAAGGATTCAATAATGATATGAAATGGCAATTTTACCCTAAATGGGTAACTCAGACATTGGATATGATCTAAAATGTAAATATTACTAATAAATCCCTAAGTTTTTCAAAATTGCATAGTAGCCCTAAAATGGCTAAAAATGCTATAAATGTCTTTAAATGACCAAAATACCCTAAATGGGTAATTTCACATAACTAATAACCATCTTAACCTTAAAAGGCAAGGTTTACTAAATGATCCCTAAACTTTTCCAACTTTACAAAATAGGCCTTACATGAAATAAAACATAAAACCAAATATTACACATATCAAAATAAACATGAAAAACACATTAAAAGTCACAAGAAACATTCAGCCAAGTACCTCTAGCCTTGAAACAATATTTTTTCAAGTTTTGTAAATAAGTCCTTAAACTTTTTAAAATTGCAAAATGGCCTTAAAAGGCTAAAAATGCTTATTATGCACTTACACATGTTAAGAATGCATGAAATACACCTACAAGAGTTCATGAAGCTCTCTACTAAGCTTATATGGCCTAGAAACAAATTTTTTATTTTTACAATTTAGTCCCTAAGATTTTGATTTTTATAAAACAGCATAACAAAGTCATAACATCACAAAATCGTCCAAGTTGGGTTCAGCCAGGCATGGAAATACCTTTCCAAGGCCTTCAAAAATTTATAAAAATTATAAAATAATACAAAATACTGTGAAATTAAGTATAAAATTATACAAAGGACTTAATCACTTTCGGCCAGAATCTCTTTAACTAAAAAATAAATTTTCCATCACATATTTTCATGAATATCAATATAAATACTTATCATAATTTGTACGAAGCTTAAACATACATAAAATCATAATAAATAATGAAAATATCAACATAAATTAATAAGAAAATATTAGTAAAAATAACATAAAAATATATAGATGAAAAAAATAGTATTTCTATCAACAAAAAAAATTACCTTGATGAAAATCAAATATTTGGCTTTTCAACATGGATCAAAATCCATGGGCTTAAGTAATCACAAAAACTCACTAAAAGGAATAATCAAGTATTCAATAAACAAAAATTAAAACTTTGTAAGAGAAATTACCTTAAAAAGATAAAAGACTAAGAAATTCTAATTTTTTTTGTGTTTTTGTGTTATAGAATGCTAAAACTCTTTTTTGAAGCATCCTCCCTTATTTAGAAGGAGGAGGTTCGGCCAATGGGTTGATGAAACCCCCTTGGCCAAAAATGGTTCTAGGATTTTTCAAAATTTCTTTTTATATACTTATTTTTTTATTTTTATTACTTATTTTAAAGATTTTTTTCACTTTTTTGATAAGTTTAAATTAATATATTTGTCATTTTGCGTGATGATATCATGCATGACATCATTATTTAGAAACATGAGAGAAAAAAAAATCTAATTTGCATAATAACAAATTATAAAGAGTAAATTAGAACAAATTAAAAATTATGTATTCAAGAAATAAAATTTCATATAATAGATTTAATTAAAAATTTAATGAAAATAGTATTCATGGACTTGTTGAAAAAGGCAAAAATGAGCTTATTGGGCTTGTTGAAAACTTAATGAGCTTATCAGTCCTGTTAGGAAAATTAATGAGTTTTAAAGCCTATGAAATAGAAAAAAAATATTTTGGCCCATTAAAAAATAAAATTAATAAAGTTTTCATATAAAAATTTAAAAAGGAATTTTTTAGGAAAGAAAAAGGGAATTAAAAATTTCAAACCTGTAAAATTTTATGAGTAAAAATCCTTACGGAAGGAAATCATATCTAATAAAAATGAATAACATTTTCAAAAAAGCTAAATTCGAGCTATTTTACAGAAATACGTGTTTTATAATTCTAAATTCTAAAAAATTTCACAAAAAATTTTATAGATAAGAAAAAATTCGTACTTTGGAATAAAATTTTCAAAAATATTTTTAAATTGATAAAAATGATTTAAATTAACGCATTACTCAATATATTAATCAATAAAAATAATGAAGATGAAATCTAAAAAATCCTGTGCAAATTTTATCAAAAAAATTTCTCGAGCATGACACTCGTGATACTCTGAAAAATTTGTAATTAAGTACCAAAATTGATAACTTGGCACCTCATGGTATAAAATGCCATTATAGATTTTTCCTTGAATATTTTGATTTTTTAAAGTGAGCATTGTCATAAATACTATATGGGTATCGATAAAAATATACGATGATCAATTCTAAAATTTCACAAAAAAATATCAAAATTTTCTAAAAGTGAAAAATTCGATCGTGATATCATCTATAAGATGAAATTTAAAATTTCATAAGAATAAATTTAAAAACTAATATTTTACTTTAATACTTGTCTTTTTTATCTGAGATTTATTTTCTACGATCCTTGAGACTGGATTTTTTTGTCACGTGAACATGTGACCATTAAGACTAAAAAGGTTTAAAAAATGTCCAATCCACTAGAAGGAAGTCTATTCCCACTGCAGCAATTGGTAGGCTCTTGGTTTCAAATATTTTGAAATTACAAGGAAAAAGGCCTAAATAAAATTTGGTATATAATGCTACCACTTTTTGGGCATTGTTAAGGATCAGAAACATGACAAAGACTAAATAGTTATGATTTTGTTTGGGCTGTGATAAGCCTTTTTACCAAAAATTTATATATATATGTACGTATACACATATAGGCCAACTGCATTGTTTTCTTTTTTACTTAACTAACTATATTCAGCTTTCTCATTATAACTCCAATTTTGACTAGGCTAATGCTATCAACTATTCTTGGGCTTTTATGTAGGCCAACTTCATTAGTTTTATACTAAATGAAAAAAACTTAGAAAAATTTTGCAGATCTTTCTGCTCAATCGAACGAAGTGGACTTAAAGCTTTTTCACCTACCTTTCATAAGATCGAATGAAAATGCCATTTTACTTCACTAGTTCCTAACCAAGTGAAGTTGACAAATAAAACTTTGTCGATCCTTATAATTAATCGGATGAAGTTGACTTAGACATTCTTTATCTACCTTTCATAGGATCAAATGATAAGGCCATTTTACCTCAGTCGTTCCTAACCAAGTGAGGTTGACAAATAAAACTCTGCCAATCCTCTGCTTAGTTGGATGAAGTTGACTTAAAGCCTTCTTGACCTAGCTTTTATAAGATCAAATAAAGTGGACATTTTAATTCACTGGTTCCTAAATAAGTGAAGTTAACAAATAAAACTCTGCTGATCCTTCTACTTAATCAGGCAAAGTTTACTTAAAGCCTTCTTCACTTACCTTTCACAAGATTAAATGAAGAGGCCATTTTGCTTTGCTAGTTCCTAACCAAATGAAGTTAACAAATAAAACTTTATCGACTGTTCTACTTAATCGGATAAAGTTGAGTTTAAGCCTTTTTTATCTATCTTTCACAAGATCAAATGAAGAAGCCATCTTACTCTATTAGTTTCTAACTAAGTGAAGCTGACAAATAACAACTTCGCCAATCCTTCTGGTAAGTCGGATGAAGTTAACTTAAAGCCTTGTTTACCTACCTTTTATAGGATCAAATGAAAAGGCCACTTTACTTCGCCAGTTCCTAACCAAGAAAAGTTAACTTAAACCTTTCTCCACCTACCTTTCACAAAATCGAATAAAAAGTCCAGTTTACTTCACCAGTTCCTAACCATGTATAGTTGACTTAAAGCCTTCTTCACCTACCTTCCATAGGATTGAATAAAGAGGTCCTTTACTTCACCGATTCCTAACGAATTAAAGTTTACTTTAAGCCTTCTTTACCTATTTTTCATAGGATTAAATTAAGAAGACATCTTACTCCACTGGTTTTTAACCAAGTGAAATTGACTCAAAGCCTTTTTCACTTACCTTTCATAGGATTGAATGAAAAGGCCATTTTACTTCACCGATTCCAAAACCAAGTAAAGTTGACTTAAAGCCTTCTTCACCTACTTTTCCTAGGATTGAATATAGAGGCCATAGCATTCAAATATCATTTGGTAAAGCCTTATCAATTTGAGCCTCATTGTTACCATTTTTTTCTTTTTGATAAGTTGGCAACTTTATATTTTCCTGAAGAAATCCTTCTTCTAATCTTGATTTTAAGAATCTAGGAATTATTTGAGTTTTCCCAAAAAGTCATCAAATATCAAATTAATATTTATCAATTTAAGGATGCAACTTTATGTAGTTGGACAAGAGTCCATATTTGACTGCTTGAAGCACATTCAGATACCCCTATTAAAATCATGAAAAATATCAAAATTCATCTAAATTCCAAGATTTACAAAATGATAGCACCTTCTAATTCCAACCTAGGAAAGGATCTACTTGATAAAAAACTATGAAAATTTTAGAATAATTTCAACCATGAGTTTTCCAATATCAAGGTTAATAGATATCCTATCCTCATCTATTAAAGCTTTCATGTGATTGATGATCACCATTTAGGGCATTTTTGAATGAAATAAGGAAATGAATTTAAAGGCACGAATGGGATGGCACTATTAAAATTTGATTGGAAGAAATTGGTATAACTAGGTCAAGGTTTACCAAGACCAAGTTTAAATGGATATTCTTTTTATGGGAATTCCTTAAAAGAAAAACAATCAAGTTATAACATTCTTTTAATCTTTAAATACAATAGTTCGATAGGTGTTAACTAATGCTAGTAAATAGCAAGTCTTAAGAGATGAATTCAGAAGGCTTTTGGTAAGCACCAATTCCTAAGGTTGGAGAAGAAAATTCTGAAAAGTTATCTTAAAAGAAAATATTTGGGCATTCAACTCAACATTTTGCTAATTTCATGAAATTTCCAATAGTTTGTGATGATTTCTGAATTAGCATGGAAGAGTTTTTTTTTCCATTAATGGCTACCTTATTGATTTAGGAGTAATCTAAAATCCTTTAAATTTGTTCTAAAGTACATTTTTTGAGTTTTCACCCTAGAACTTTAGTTGTTTTTTGTTTTTCTTTTTTATAGTTGATTTCCCCATTATATTTTTAAGGACTAAAAAATCATCCAAAAAGATGAATTTTTAAAGAATTTCCTAGGAGTGGCCTAACAACTCAAACAGCTAAGTTTGACCAAAATGGACTTTTGTAGGTATGGAAGTAGGCCATCATTCATGGTTTAGAAAAAAAGGATAGATAGGCCCAAGTCAACTATTTAAGGGTAATTGAATCAAAGATCACTTCTCTTTAGAAGGAATTTGATCTGGCATGTCTTTAAGATGAACATACATATTTGTTTCTTTATCTTTTTTTGTTTCTTTATTTTTCTTTATTTTTTTATTTTATTCCTTAATTTTTTTCCTTCATTTTTCATTTTAAAGGAACATGAAATTTGAACTTTGAATCGATCATCAATTTTTTTGTGCCAATAGGCTTATTCTTCTCGTAACTTTAAAAAAGATTTGCTCCTTTTGATCTCAAAGATTTGCTCCTTCTTATCTCGAAGCTTTGCTTTACTATTAATTATTTCAAAAGAATCTATTTGAATTATTGAGCTTTTAACTAGGAAAGAGGATGGTTTTTTTTCTAGAGTCATTTTGAACACCTCAACAACATGATGTTGCACTCAATTTTTCATATTTTTTGTACATTTAGGTTTAATGAATGCCTTTTAAAATTATCAGCTTTGTAGCCACTAATGAATCTTGGTTCCAAGCCTTTAAGAAAGAGATCAAATTGGCATGAAAAATCTTGAATTTCATATCTTACATATTATCTATTGGATTGAAAATGTTTTACTTAGGAGGAAAAAGTGTTCTTGGATCATGTTTAGTCTTATTCTTCAAAATTTAAGGATTTGGAGAAGTGTCATGGAAGTTTTAGTGAAAGATTATCCAAAAAGTTTTGAAGATATAGGAATACTATCATTATTTTAACACGTGTTCAACTATTGGCATCTAGATCTTTTAGGGGCATAACCTATTTGTATGACCCTCAAGGAATCCAAAAATGGAACATTTAGGTATAAAAGGCCCATAGTTGAATTTATAGGCCAGTTATATAGATAAATAGTTTAATTTAATGGTGATCATCTACCCAAAATTTTTTTTTGAAAATGTTCTTATTATCCTAGATACTAGAAATCATTATTAACAAAATTCATGGTCTATGACAGATGCACACTATTTATAAACCAAAATTTATTTCAAAATTCATAATTAAAAAAAAAAAGATACAAAATTTTAAAGTTAAGTTGGAAACTGCCTTCATTAGCATACTATCATAAGGTCGATGACCTAGACCAATTGTCCTTGATAGGCATCCACCAACTCATCAAATTTTGTCAGATTGCCATCTTTGAGGGAATTTTCTAAAGGAGTTTGCCTTTTCCTTTCATCAGGGATGTGTTTTGATCAGTGAATAGGACACAAGTTCAATACCTATGACTAATAGATTTAGATATGACATCAAAGTCTTTGAAAATTATTCTATAAACCTTGGATATGCCACCAAAAATTTTAAAAACCTTTTAAAATGCTTTAGATTTCACCACCGAAGACTTGTTTTAAAACAAAAGCTTTTGAAATGCTTCAAATTTCACCATTGAAGACTTTGAAATATCTTGAAACAAAATCTTTTGAATGTTTTAAATTTCACCATTGAAGACTTTGAAAACTTTTGAATGCTCCGAATATCACTATCAAAGCTTCAAACACTCTTTTAAATGCTTCGAAGAGCACCATAGAAGCTTTGAAAACTCTTTTCAATGCTTCAAATATCACTATCAAATTTTTGAAAACTATTTTAAATTCTTTGAATATCACCATCGAAGATTTGAAAACTCTTTTAAATGCATCGAATATCACCATCGAAGTTTTGAAAACTTTTTTAAATGCTTCGAATCTCACTATCAAAGTTTTGAAAACTCTTTTAAATGCTTCGGATATCACCATCGTGGACTTTGAAAACTTTTTTAAATGCTTTAAGTATCACCATCAAAGCTTTGAAAACTCTTTTAAATGCTTTAAATATCACTATCAAAGACTTTAAAAACTCTTTTAAATGCTTCAAATATCACCATCGAAGCTTTGAAAACTCTTTTAAATGCTTCAAATATCACTATCGAAGACTTTAAAAACTCTTTTAAATGCTTCAAATATCACCATGAAGCTTTGAAAACTCTTATGAATGCTTCAAATATTACCTTCAAAGACTAAAAATTCTTTTAAATGCTTTAAATATCACCATCGAAGCTTTGAAAACTCTTATGATTGATTGATGGTTGATACAATTGCAATTGTTTTAGTAGTATAATAATGTAATGATCTAAAAAATGAAGACATTATTCAAAGAATGCCACTATCGAAGTTGCTGTAAATGTTCATATAATAATGCAAATGTAAGCATTAATGAAGAGATAAATGCACCTAAAATGATATAAAGTCAGTGTAATCTATGGTATAGATAGGCATGAATCAGTGCAAATGCAAATGTATCTAATGGTGCAAATACATGTGACACAACGCAAACGTGAATATAAATAAAGATGCAAATGCACTGAAGCAATGTAAATGCAGATGATGCAAGATAAATGTGATTTGTATGATATGATGTTTAAAACTCTGTTTGGTTATCTTTTAAGTCTCATCCAATCGTTCTTATCAATTTCAATATTAGGACATACCTCAATCCTTTCATACCCTAGAAAAGATGTTATCATAATGATTTTTGAATTCTCAATGTCAAATTTTATTTCATATTTTCTTTCCTATAGGTCAGGTCTTATTTTGATTTGGGACCCTTTAATTTGAGAAACCATTGTTTCTTTTTATGACACCTTTTCAAGTTTTTCAAAACATTTTTTTAGAAAAATGTATTTTGTTTAAAACTTTTAAGTTAAAAACATGTGATAGTCAAGTTTCTTAAAGACCAATGGTCTTTTGTTAAAATTTTGTAAGTCATAAAGGTTTTCCTCAAGATGGGTTGAAGGGTTTGAAAAGCTTTACTTGACCTAAAAATTTCAAAGTGGATCGGATATGTGCTCTATTTTTCTAGGCATAAATGGATCAAGTCATATAAAGTATGAAATTTTTTAAAAATTAGATCAATTTGATGTTCTTTTAATTCTCCTAACCATTAGCTTTTCAACTAGTGCCAAAATTAGCCATGAAAGGTTTAGGATCAAAAGATCAAGTTGGAAAGGGGATAAATTTTTGAAGTAAGTTTTTATAATTGAGAGTTGACCACTTAAGGTACTTATAGATTTTTGAGTGTCCTTAAATTTCTTCAAAATTTCAAGAATTCCCATAAATGATATTGGTGGTTCTCTTGTTTCGATCTTTACATAGGGAATCACGATTTGAGAACTTTAAAAGTTACTTCCTTGAAGTATAGGGTCTTTAAAATTATCATGGTTTTATTCATAGGGAAATAAATGTAAAGGTACAAACACATTCTCAACATCAATTATTAGTATTCTCGAGACTTTTTATTATCAAGTTTTTGAAAATATTTGTTTTATTAGAAACATTGTTATCTTATTAAAACATTTAACATGTATAATCACAAAATGATGCCACTTCAAAGACAAAGGTTTTCAAAATAAAAGTTGTCTTTTAGCCTCGGATGAGCTAAAAGTAGTATTAGGGTGATTCCCTTAATTTCGTAAATTCATATTTTCAAACTTTTTTCCTCTAACGGTCATTATTTCCATTGGTTTGAAAAAATTATGCTTGCATTTCCACCTGTTGTTTCATTAATCTTGCTTGTGTTTGATAATTTTGTGACTCCATCCTTTTTATTCGTGTTGAAATTTTAACTCCGAGGGTCAACAATGTTTGATTGTCCTGATACTTCTAGTTTGAAAGTAAATTCTTTTTGAGAACTCTTAAATCTAAGAAAATCTTCATTCAACCCTGCAAGGATAAAATTAATATAATGTCAAAGAAAAGTTTGTAAAAAAGTGATGCAAACAGATATATGCAAAAATGCCCATCATTGAAAACGCTGCCTGAAAATAAATTAAGGTTACCCTAAAAATAAATTAAAGCATTGTGGTGTCTTAAGGAGAAAGGATCAATCTTATTATGGGTGACACAATGTTCTTTATCATTAACCTGCATATAAAGAAAAAAGCATTAGCACAAAAAAACTAAGAATTAATGCGAGAAAAAATTTTGCCCTAAATAGACCCTTTGGGGCATTACAGCATGTATTGGGGCAAATGAGAAGGCCTTATCATTGGTGATGATGTATGAACTTCATAGCCTGACCATGTAGTTAAGGTCGTATAATGGTTAGCTAGGTAAAAACAAATAATCGCATTACAAGTGATGAAGTTCATTCATTACCACTTGATATTTGAATTAAAATAGTGACTGCATCTTTCAAGGTGAAACAAAGATCTTGCCATAAATGATGGTGTTTGAGTATCATCACATGATGTACATGCTTAGAACGTAAAATAAAAAGGAAAGGGTAAGAAGTGTTCCCCTATGTGTACCTAATTCAATAACTTCTAAAGTCTAGTATGGCTCTAACTAGGTAAGGCCCTTATAGTTCATTCCATAAAGTTTGAATTGGACATCTAAATATGTTTTTGAATTTTTCCCTAAGTCCAGAAAGAATTGAGGAGGTACTCTAATCCTTACTCATCACTAGTTTATATTGGAAAGGGTTTAATTCAAGTGGGAGTATCTTTTATGCTTTAACTTGATAGGTTTTTCATTGGCCCAGACATAGGCTAACACCTTAGGATGCAGAGCTACTTCACCCTCTAAAATATTGGGTAACCTACACCCCTCCCCCTATATGCTTGGAGAAGAATCTAATGCAAGGGAAGGAATAAAACTCTTATGACTTAACACTTTCAAAAATAATAAAAACTTATATCCTAAATGCCCCACAAAAACAATGCTGTAAAAAAAAAAAAGGGTTAGTGAAAGATATGAACAATATATATAAATTTCCATATAAATCAAAAAAAGAAAATTTTTTTGTTGTATTAAATATATCAGGAATTATAATCAAATATCGATTGAAAGCAAATCACCCAAAATTTTTTTAACATGTGATAATTTTAAGCTTGACTCTCTAACCTATCCCTAGTGGAGTCATCGAGTTATTAGAACATGGCTTGGATATGAATCTTGACCAGCCTCATTTAAAATGTTAGGTGTACCCCTTGTTCCTGTGTATATCCATATGTCATTAATTTTTTTATTTTTAAGGGTCATAAATTATTATCTTTTCTTCTTTTTAAGGATTAAGTCATTGAGATGAATACTTACTCCATTTAACCTTAAATACTCATTGCAAATTGACCATTTGTCTTAGAGTCACCACTAATCTATTTCAGTTAGGTGATATTGGTCACCTGTTAGAGTTTGTATTTCAAAGGTTACAAAACTCTTAGAAAAACTCCAAGGTTTGTGATAATGCCAGAGTATGAAAGCGTCTAAGAGTCAATTACAATCAAGGGTAAGGATCGATCCCTCTCATTACGCTTGGCAATTGGTACCTTATTAGTCATCTGTTAACTTAAAACTTGGTTTCAATAAATTATGAAGCAAATTTACTATTCTGCTTGAGACAATTGGTTTTTCAATATTTTTGAAAATCAAAATACCTTTTGCTCCCTACCGGACAACTAGAGGAACACGAAAGGTTTTTATTATCATATCTTTCGCACCCACTAGAGAGTCTGAGGAAATGAAAGGTTTTGTTTTTACAAAGTTTGAAAAAAATCTTGATTTTCTCATTGTTAAAAGGATGCTTCATTACTAAAACAATTCGTAGAACCTTTCTCACACAGTAAGAGGCATTCTATGAATTATTTTAACTCAAAGACATTGCCTTAGTTTTTGAAAATTTTGATTTTATTATAATTAATAAAATTTGTTCTAAGACTCAATTTCGGTTACACATATGAAATTAGACTCAAAAGACCTAGACATGGTTGATAAGGCTAAAATGTCCTTTAAAATACCTTTGACATGAAAGTATCCCAATAGCTCTAAAAGACTCAATTTTAATTCAAAATTACTAAAATGTAGTTACAGTATAACTTCAACATGAAAACATCTTGGTAACCCTAAAAGACTCGACATTACTATAAAAAGACGACCATATGGAATTTGGTTTTAAGATAAATTACCCAGATACCTTAAAAGTGCACCTTCGATGTAAAAGTATCCTAGTAACCCTAAAGGACTTGATATCATCTTAAGACTATAAATTATTATTATAGTGCACCTTCGACATAAAAGTATCTCGATGATCACATAAGACTTGGTTCTAAGGTAAATTGCTAAAATACGCTAAAGGTGTACCTTTGACATATAAGTATCTCGATAAACCTAAAGAACTTGACAACTTCATAAAAAGATGAACCTATCACTACCACGCACCTTCGACATAGAAGTATCTTGGTGATCATAAAAGTTCAGTTTTAAATAAATTACCAAAATGTCCCTTGGGTGTACCTTTAACTAATAAGTATCCGAGTACCCTAAAAGACTTAATAATGATATCACATAACAATTTTACCCTAAATGGTTAACTTAGACATCAGATATGTCCTAAAATGCAAAAAATGCTAATAGGTCCTTAAATTTCTCAAAATTGCATGCTAGCCCAAAATGGTTAAAATGCTAAAAATGTCTCTAAATGACTCAATTACATGGGAAATGACCATTTAACCCAAAAATGCAATGTTTTGCTAAGTGATCCCTAAGCTTCTCTAACTTTACAAAATAGTACCTATATGAAATAAAATATATAATCAAATATAAATCCTATCAATCAACATGAACAACACATTAAAAGTCACAAGAAACATTCAGCCAAGTACTTTTAGCCTTGGAAGAATATTTTTCAAGTTTTGCAACTAAGATTTTAAACTTTCTAAAATTATAAAAAGGCCCTAAAAAGGCTAAAAAAAGTTTGTTATGCACTTATACATGTTAAAAATACATGAAATACACCCGTGAGAGCCTATGAAGCTCTTGGCCAAGCTTGTATGGCGTAGAAACAAAATTTTTCATTTTTCCAATTTAGTCCCTAAGATTTTCAAATTTATAAAATAGCCTAAAAAATTGAAACATCATAAAATCATCCAAGTTAGGTTTGACCAACCCTTCCAAGGACTTCAAAATTTTGGAAAAATTAGTTTTAAGTCTTTAAAATTTTCAAATATTACAAAATAATCCACAATATCATGAAATCAAGCATAAAAATTATCCAAAGGCCTTAATCATATTCGGCCAACATGTATTTCATCGAAAAAGTTAATTTTTTTCACCATATATTTTATGAATATCAATATAAAAACATATCATAATTTTTTCCAAGCTTAAACGTACATAAAATCATAATAAATAATGAAGATATCGACACATATCAACATGAAAATTTTAGGAAAAATAATATAAAAAATATGTACATGAAAATAACAACATTTCTATCAACAAAAACAAATTATCTTGATGAAAATCAACTGATTGCTAATAAAAATAAAAATAAAAATAAAATCAAGAAATTTTCATTATGGCTTTCGTATTTGGCCTTTCAACATGGATCAAAATCCATGAGCTCAAGCAATAATAAAGCTCATTAAAAGGAGGAATCAAGCATAAAATGCATAAAAATTAAAACTTTGAAAGAGAAATTACCTTAAAAAGCTATAAAAATTTTGATTTTTTTTGTGTTTTTGTGTTATGAAATGCTAAAACTCCTTCTTGAAACATCCTCCCCCTATTTATAAGGGAGAGGTTCGGCCAAGGGGTCGATGAAACCCCCCATGGCCAAAAATGGTTCTAGGGTTTTCCATAAATTTCTTTTATGTATTTCTTTTTTGATTTTTATTACTTTTTTTTAATTTTTTTCACTTTTTTGATAAGGTTAAATTAATAGTCATTTTGCATGATATCATCATTTAGAAATATGAGAGAGAAAAAAATCTAATTTGGATAAAAACAAATTATAGGGATTAAATTATAACAAATTAAAAATTATATCTATGAGAAATAAATTTTCATATAATATATTTAATTAAAAATTTAATCGAAACAACTTTGTTGGGCTTGCTAAAAAAACAAAAATGGGCTTATTGGGCTTGTTGGAAAAATTAATAGGCTTATCAAGCTTGTTAGGAGAATTAACAGTTTTTAAAGCCCATGAAAAGGAGAAAAATATATTTTGTCCTATTAAAAATAAAATTAATAAAGTTTTCAAAAAAAATTCCGAAAGGAATTTTTGAAAAATTTTTTATAAGAAAAATGCAATTAAAAATTTCAAACTCGTAAAATTTTTTGAGTAAAAATCCTTATGAGAGGAAATCATATCTAATAAAAACGAATCAAAATTTCAAAAAAGTTAAATTCAAGCTATTTTATTGAAATATGTAAAAATATTTAGAATTCTAAACTCTAAAAAATTTCACAAAAAAATTTTATAGATAAGAAAAGTTCATATTTTAGAACCAAGAAAATTCCAATATATATTCAAATTTATAAAAATGAATTAAGTTAAATACATAACTCAAAATATTAATCAATAAAAATAATAAAGATGAAATCTTGAAATTCGATGCAAATTTTATCAGAAAAAATTTTGCGAGCATGACTTATAGTACCGTTAAAAATTCAAAATCAAGTACCAAAATTAACTTAACACCTTGTGGTATAAAATGCGAGTACGAATATTTCCTTGAATATTTTTGATTTTTAAGAGTGAATATTGGCATAAATATTATACAGGTATCGATAAAAATATATGACCATCAACTCCTAGAATTTCACAAAAATAGTCTCAAAAAATCTCTAAAAAAGAAAATTTTGACCATGATATCAATCGCACAGATGAATTTTGAAATTTCAAAAGAATACATTTAAAAAGTAATTTTTTACCTTAATATTTATCTTTTTTATTCGAGATTTATTCTCCATGACCTTTGAAACTACACTTTTTTTGTCACCTGCACATGCGACCATTTAAGAAATACTAGAAAGGTCTTGAAAATGACCAATCCACTTCAAGAAAGTCTACTCATCAGGGTGATCACTAGGCTTTTGGTCTTAGATATTACAGGACTACTAAGAAAAGAGCCTGAACAAAATTAAATGTCTACACTGTTCAAATATAAATAGGGCAATCGAGGCAACTAATAAAAAATTAGGAAAATAGTCGAGAAAATGGCTAAAACATATAAAGACTTGCATGAAAAGCTGCCCTTTATGTAGCACGTTTACTGCATAGTGGTTTTAACTTTTATAGGTGCTACCTTATTTTCCCTAATCTACGGCATGAAGGTTATTCTTTGTATTAAGGTTGAGATACCCTTACTTCAGGTATTAATGGAATCATAACTCGAAAAAACTGAATAGGTTAGGGATTGATATGAGCAACTTAACCTCATTAACAAAAAAAGAGTAAAAGCCATCTATCATAGGCAAATGTACCAAAAGCATATAATGAAAGCCCATAATAAGAAAGTTTGTCCCTGTCAGTTTCAAGAATGTAACCTACCACTTAGGAAGATCCTCCCAATCCATAAAGTTGCTTAAGGAAAATGGACTCTAAACTGGAAGGACCCTATGCAGTGAAACAAGCTTTTTCCAGTGGAGCTCTAATCATGACAGAGATGAATGGTGATAAATTGCCCACCATGTCAACCCTAGTTTTTTTAAGAAATACAATGCCTAAAAAAGAGTTTAAAGTGAAAACTTGAGAGGGCATCCTATAATCCTAAAAAAACACGAATGAAAACCCAAAAGGGCTTTTAGATAAACAAATCCACTTAAGTAGAAAACCCAAAAGGGCTACTTAAGTAACCAAATTCTACCTCTACTAAATGTAATCAAACAAAGGCTATCCCCAACTTGAAACTAGCTATCACAACTTGGCCTAAATGTTGAATCATAACCTGACCCACCTGTTCTACCTTAACATAGCCTGATAAACCTTATTTTTACCTGATTTGAGAGAAAAAAGCTAATGTCTACCTAAGCTACAGGTAACCACCATATCATGGGGCAATTCGAGGGGTTTCATTAATGATTGGCTAATACGAGAGGGATTGATCACTTAAGAAGGGTCTCTGAAAGCACTTAGTAAAAGATTCATGTTATTAGTATTAACAATGTTAATTAACTAGAAAAGTTTTTTGTTAGCTCTCTCTGTATATCTCTAAGTTTTTCATAAGTCATACTTTTTTCCTTTTGAATGAAATATAATTACTTGTTTCTCTCTCAATTCCTTTTTGTCACACCTATATTTCATGCTGCACATTTTTATCATTTAGTTGACAATGCTTGATAAATGTACAACACTGATAATAGGATTTCCTAGCATTGCTTTGAAAAAAATGAAAATTTTATAGAAAAACTTTTTCAAGATTGAAGGCTAAGAATGAACCTTGAAACCATAGTTGGTTTTACCTTTAGACCTTTCCATTTTGAAAACATGTTTAAAGACTTTCTCTTAGTAATAATTAGTCAAAACGTATAAGTTTTAGACCTTTGTTTCCAGCACTCAAAATATGGATTAATTAACCTGAACTATTAGAACAACCCTTTAAATCGAAACAATAAATGAGCCTATCAAGTTCATCAGCAACCCTGGTCAAAAATGAAATGCTAAACATAAGTTAATCAAGCTTAAAAACCCTCATTCGTAAATCGTGCGCCACTTATACCCTCAAAAAATAACTTTAACCATTCCAAGCCTCTAGACATTAAAAGCAAGAGTGGTAAACCCTAGGATAAAAAAACACCTGATAGAATTCTTAGATAAAAGGTAACTCAAAATGCCATAATTGATTGCTGGATTAGGCTTCTAAATCATCACATAGCATCATTTAAGCATGTAATTGCATCCTTATACATCACTGATGAAATAGTTTATAATCTTTTAGGTACAAACTCCTGACTCCAAAAGTCCTAAACTAGCAAAGAACCTCAAGTATGGATTTCTACATCCAAAAAGTCTTAAGGGGCTCCAAGTAAGAATCCTTGACCCACAAGCTTATGAATCAGAAAAACATTCAGGTAAAGTATCTAAACTCAATTAGCCTCAGTCTATAAAGAGCTAGATGCCTATACTCCCAGCCTATGAAGAGCTGGACACTTATCCTTGCAGTCCATGAAGACTTAGATGCTTATCCTCTTAAACCATAAAGAGTTAGATGCTTATCCTTTTAATCCATAAAGAGCTAGGTGGCTATCCCCTTAGTCCACAAAAAGCTAGACACCTATCGAGTCAGTCTACAAAGAGTTAAAAGCTTATCTTCTTAGTTCATAAAAAGTTAGACACTTATCCTCTTAGTCCATAAATAGCTAGATACCTATACTCTTAGTCCACAAAAAGCTAGTTACCTATCAAGTCAATTCATAAAGAGTTTGATGCCTATCCTCTCAATCCATAAAAACTTATATGCCTATCCCCTTAATTCACAAAGAGCTAAATTCTTATCAAATCAAACCATAAAGAGTTAGACACCTATTGAGTCAATCCACAAAGAGCTAGACACCTATCCTACAATCCATAAAGAGCTAAACACCTATCCCATCAGTCTATAAAAAGCTAGATACTTATTTTGAGTCAATCCACAAAGAGTAAGGTGCCTATCAAGTCAATATATAAAGTTTTAAATGCCTATCTCCTCAATCACAAAGAGTCAAAAGCCTACCAACTTTAGTCCATGAAGAGTTAGATGCCTTCCAGCCTCTGTCTACAAAAAGCTTGACTCCTATCCCCTCAATCTGTAAAAAGCTGAACACCAATCCAGTCAATCTGCAAAGAGTTAGGCACATGTTGAGTATAAGTCCATATCAATTGGCACCTATTTAGGGATTTCAAGCCCTAGGAACCCAAACATGGCAAAGGGTCAAACCCTACAAAACATATTTTGTTTATTCTATGCTAATTGGAATCACCGCCAATATACCTTATTCATCATGGTGAAATATTAATTAGATTTTATTCATCAAGAGGTGTCATTCCATCCTAAATAAAATAGTGTCTATTTGTCTTTACGTTGTTCCTAATACTCAATTACGGCTAAAGTGAGGCAGTTGTAGGCACCTCATTTTGTCCAAGCCAACATCTAAGGCATGAAGGTCAGCATTCAAAGCATTATCAAAGACATTCGAATGAGTATGGACCAGTCCTTAAATATTCCTAACTAACATAAGGTGTTAAAAAAGTCAAAGATATGAACAATCCATTTTTTTACACATGTATATCAATACATAGCCTATATGTATCGATATGAGGTCTCCACATCATCAAAATACAAAATTTCACTATTTGTATTGATACTAAAAGGTAATGTATCAAAAAAAGATAATATATCGATACATGAGCTGATTGTATCAATATATGCTTATGTCAATAGCTAAAATCATAATTTTTGGTCGAAATATATTGATACATAAGTGATTGTATTGATACTTTTTGCTACATATCTATACAAAATTCATTATATCAATACGTTTTAGGTTTTTACCCTAATGAATTGATACAACATTTATTGTATCTATACATTAATTATATTCAACCTAGTTTGAGACACTTTTCACCCTTTATTTCATTGGATTAAAACTCAAATATGGTCGTTATTTTGGCTCCAAAAATCATCAAATATCATACATAGATATATCCATATCAATGGAATTTATTTTTGGGCCTTACGCATTAGATTGACACATTTGGGAAAGGTCCATTAAGGTTGGCATACGGTCATTTCATGTTAAAATCTGATTTAATAAAGGGCAAGTTTGAGATTACTAATTTAGTCAACTCAGGCATGACTTTTGGCTGCAAAAGTTGAGATAAACTAATCAAATGTTGTGAACTCACCTCTTAGTACCATGACTTATCGAATAGTACATAAGACATGCCCCTAATGCCTTTTTACTAGGTCATTTTTTATGGCTGAAATGTTGTCCTATATAATGTGATTTTCATACTCAACCAACAAGAGAGACTGCACTATTACATTAGCCTCCAATACACTCTTCCTATAGCAAAAGCATTATTCCCGTAGCACCCCTTTCACCCTTCCAAAATCTTTCTAGTTTTCCTTCATTTCTACTTTCCAATCTCCCCTCCATTGATACCATAACCAAAAAGCTTCTTCTTTTCATTCTTTTTCTTTCTAATATATAGCAAAAAGAAGAAAAAAAGTGAGCTCAAAGTTGTTTGGTTTGCTATTTAAAGGCAAAGCTATTAGTTAAAGCTTCTTAGGTATATTTTCTATCCCTTTTCCATTTATTTTCTCTCTTTCATCATTTCCATCATTTTAGTAAGCCATATACATGTGACCATGAGCTTGTGAAGATTCTCATACATTTATTGTGGCCTTGGTCTTAGTAATTATAGGATCTTGGTTATTTCTTGATGCCTTGATGATTGTTTAGATGACCAAAAATGCCATATTTTTTTTATATCAAAATAGCCTTTGCTCATGCATTTTTCGCTACGTTTCATTCATTTTCTCATGCTCAATCTATGTTTAAATGTTCATCCTATCATGGCTTGAGTATAGCCATGCATTTTTACCACGTTTTGGTTGATAAAAAGTTGAGTTATGCTATTACGTAATTTATAGTAAATTCATGTCTTACTATATAAATAAATTATTTTAAAACTTTTGGATTTGGAATACAAGATTTCCTTTAGGTTGGGTAGGATAATTGGATTGGATAAGATTAATATAAACAAAAAATATAATCTATTTATGTATTAATTAGTCATCGGTTTGTTTGATCAGTTTAGTTAAAAAAGTAAAAAATTGCAAACCAATAGTATAAACATATTTTCAACTTATTTTTCTAACAAAATTTTAGCAAGACTAGATAAACTGAATCGAATAAACCAATTAAGATTGGTCTACTATTAACCAACTTGTTAATGGTCTCACAAAGCTCCTTACCTGTCAATGATTTTTTTATCTTAAAATCCAGGATAGGTGCAGCCGATGGCTACACTTTCTTGCATGGCATATCAAAGATATACAAACATAACCCCAACAATTCAAGTTAACATCAATTATCTCTCTACCAAATCAAAATCATATCTTTACTAAATCATCCTTAATAACTTTCAATCAAACTTGTTTTGTTATTTTTACATATTTAACCTATAGAATAATGAAAGGATAACAAATTATAAAAAATGAAAAATAAAAAACTATCTATTTTTTCTTTTCATATTATTTGGTAGAAAAGATAAAAAAGTTAAAAGAAAAAAATCCTTTTTTTTCCACCCTTTGCTTGGTTTGATTGAAAAATTAGAGGAAAGAAAATAAAAAGTATATTATTTTACCATTATACCGATTGTAAGTTAAAGATGAAAAAATTTGAACAAATGATGATCTTTTAATACTCACAGTTGGCTCACATCACACTCATTTTCTTATCTTTTCTTTTTAATTTGGAGTAATTTATTTTTATTAATAAGTATGAAAATTATAATATCTCTATTTGCTTTCCTTTTACTTTTTTTCCTACCAGCCACAACAAAAATTTAATTTCTTTTCATTTTTCCATTATCCTTTATCCATCCTTCCACTTTTTCATTTGTCCAAACTCACCTTTATTTTATAAAGATATCAAGAGAGTAGGTAGGCTCTCTTGAATTTCCTCTAGTTCTGTAAAGAAATGGGTAGATTTAGTTACTTTTCTTTAAATATTTTTTCTCTAAGCAAACATAAAACAAAATTAAAATTCACTATTGTCTTTTTCTTTTAAACTTTCAAATTCCTAAACTATCACATTTTGAGAACATATATATTGTCCTACCAAAAAATATATTTTATTGAGTAAACTATACTGTTCACTTAAATTACCATTATTCTAAATTTTTTATTTGTTTGTCAATTACCTAACATTAATATAAATTAGACAATATATGAGTACCCTCCATTGAACTCTAAAACAATACATGATACTTTTAACTGTAATGTTAATATAATTCATTTCAAAAATACTACATTTGCTTTTTAAAGAGAAATTATTTAATTACTATAAGTAAAGTTTTTAAGACTTTACAAGCACGTTTAAAAAGGAGATCTATAAATCCCTTAAAATATATTAATAAATGAAAATAAATAATTTGAACAAATGACAATCTTTAACCTTGTTTTAAAGTTAAAAAACTTCAATACTAGTATATTAAAGACAAATCCTTCTTAAAAGCACATAATCTTTATAACAACTCAAAAACTCATCATATTTAAAGCCTCCAAGAAGCGCATCATATAAATTTCCAAAACATTTTTAACTAACTATTATTATACATTTTTATTAAGTGCATGAATATTTTCTTTTATGTTGTGCCAGCAAAAAAGGGATAAAAGGCAACTCTCATATTGAAATTAATTCGAAGAAATTTGTATTGAACATTTTTAAAAAATGGAGAATGTGATTAAGGAAATTATAATGCACCTTCTATGTGTATATTTCCAGTTAAACTAGTTTAATTAAAAATAAGTTATAGTAGAAGCTTTTAAATAAGAGTGCTTTTGCAACTATAATGAACTTAGTGGAGATTAATTTTTACCAAACTGAATAAAGGAAATGTGGAGGAAAAGACAAAGGAAATAACAAATTCTCTCCCTATTTATATATTAATTTCCATTGAATCTATTTCATACTTTAAGAATTTGCAAGTAGTTCATGACATGAATTACTTAACTGACAAGTAATTTACCATGAAATTGCTTCATTAATATAATCTACAAAAAAATTTGAATTTTTTTTTTTAATTTTGAGTGCTTGAATTGGAATTTTTTTTGCCAAGTCAAAATTTTATTAAAGCAATCGAAGGTTACAAAGCTAATAGAGATAAAAAAATCACAAAAAACAAAAAATAAATAAATGGAGGAAATAAACACCATTTATTTATCTTAGCTATCAACTTTGAGAGTTTCAATTAGGGGTAAACATTTGGACAATTTAATTGGTTTGGTTTTAAACCAAATAAGTCAAAAAATTGAATAAACTTTATACAAGAAAATGAAATAACCAAAAAAAATAATCGAGCTAGTCCAGTTGGTTATATTAGGTTTGAATTTAATTTTAGGCTTATAAAATTGGCTTAGGCATAATAAAATTGAATAATATGGTTATGGGTTGAGTAGGATAATGGATTGGCTAGGATTAATATAAATAAAAATATATATTTTATTTATGTATTTACTAGATGTTGATTTGTTTGATTGGTTCAGTTTGACAAAAATAAAAACTCATAAACTAAAATAAACTTATTTTGTACTAATTTACTTAACCAAAATTTACCGAAATCAGTTAAACCAAATCATATAAACCAATAATCGATTCAATCTACCAGTTGTCACCACTAATTTCAACATCATTGGCCATTCTCTTTGTTTTCCTTTTTAGTTTTGGATTTCACTCAGGACGTTACTTGGTCGAGTTTTCTAAAGTTTTGTTGTTTATTTTATTTAGCTCTAATTATGTTCATTTTTTAATCAAATTACATAAAAGTATAGATCAATTTGTTGGATGTCAAAGGCCTAAATGGTGTGTATAAATACAAAAATGTATGCCAATAGATAAGTTGTATGTAGATACAAGGTGTATAAATATGTTGCATGATTGATATCAATGGCGATGAGAAATTGTTCTCATAATGCCCACTTCAAGAAGAAGAAATTTTGGCTTGAAGAGGAAGAAAATTTGGTTGTTAGCACATCTGAGCCAGACTGGACTTGAGCCTGGGCATAGGCTAAAGTTCATGTGGGCTTTACCTTTTTAGAATCTAGCCTACTAGCGTTTAAAAGCCAATCAAATTCTAGTTTAGATAAGATATTCTTATCCAGTATCAAATTTTAAAAATGTTATCCTAATTTGATTTTTAAAAAGATATGATCTAGATTTTTTAGGATAAAGGGAATAGTTATAGACATTTAGTGTCTTTTTACTCTTTAGAAAAAAAAATTGAAACTAGACAGTTTTCAACAAAAAAGAAAGAAAATATATATTTTTTCCTCCACTCCTCTTCTCTATGTCAATTTTATGTCTTTTTTAGAGAAATTGACACCATCTTTTGGTTCATTGTGTTGCAATTACCATGCTTTCAATCTATAAGATGATTAAGGAAGTTTGGGAGAGGATTTGTGGATACTACCAAGCACCCGAGAGATAGGCAAATTTCATCCTAAGGTCATAGGTTCCAAACCTTGACTTAATTAGTTCTTTTGATTTGGTAAAACCAAAATTTTTTATATTTTTTGGCCTGATTAGTTTATTTTGTTTATTTTCAGATATGTACATGTAACAGTTTGTTCGTGTATGCAATATCATTAAAGCCTAACAATCTTAAGATGAAATTTTATACAGTCATACGTTCTGGTTTTCTTTAATCAATATTATAAAATCGATTTTATCGACTTAGGTTTTGGTCATGCCTTTTTATATAAATAATGTAATTTTTTATTTTCGGATATAAATCGTTTCCAAATTAATTCTCGAAATTTGATTTATTTTTAACATTCGTTGAGAAATCGCCAACAAAGTTGGCAAGATTTGAGCATCTACTGGGAACTCACCCCTCGTAGGGGCTCTATTTTTTGTGCATCAGAACTCACCAGGTGGCAAGTTCCCAATAGATTTATTTTTTTTTATCTTGCTATTTTTTTCATCTTTCTACCATTACAGTTTTTTTCATCTTGCTATAATAAGATTATGATTTTAATTTTTTAAAATTATAGTTAAATACAATTTAATTTTAAGTTTATATTTGAATAAATATTATATATTTTTAAGTTTTGATATGATGGTAATGATTTTTGCTGATAGTTCAGGGTTATTACAAATTTTAGATATGTTGTGTAAGTATATTGAATTTAATATAAATATAAACATACTAACATTTGAAAATTGAATAAAAAATTTAAATAGCTTCGATTTATATATAAGTATAAGATTTTACATTAACAAATCATTTACAAGCATTATCGTTGATGCGAACTCTCCCACAAGGTGCTGGATTTATAAAGACATTTGTTATGGCTATGGCCTTCATTCTTGCATAATCTGCAGCGCTTTAATTGGCATCTCTCCCTAAGGTCCATTTCATTATAAATATGACTTGGTTTTGGCCGGCCTTTTGGATCTCTTCACATTTCTGGATTAGGTCATAGTTGTGGACCATTATATTCTGGCCAATAATCTTTATGCCCGATAGGTTAAAACTCATGTCAATAGACATTAGATATAGTCTCCAGTTTATAAACACTGTCCACATATAGCATGCAATCTATATAAACATGAGCACAAGCAGCAACAACATGTGAATAAGGGTACCTTTGTGCTTGAAACATTCCACAATCACACCACCTCTCATTAAAATTGACTTTATAGTTTGAAGCCATAACTTCTTCCTATGGTTTTCTAACTCTTCAACCAGAAAAGATTGATTTGCTCATGTAAATCAACGAATAAAGTGAGAGTTAGATTTCCTTTGATCTTCTCGCATGGCATCAGTGACTATTTCACAGTATGTGTGGCCTGCCTCCATCATTACTATCTGTTTGTTCCCCATTTTAACAAATAGTTCAACCAACTTAAACTACATTGCTTTGACTAAATCAGTTATGGGAAGATGACGAGTTCCCTTCAACACTAAATTTATACATTCATCCAAGTTCATTGTCATATGTCCATAGCATCTTCCTTCATCATATGATTGAGCCCACTTCTCCCTTGAGATCTTATCAATTGAATCGGCTATTTTTGCATTTTTCGCATGAAGATTTTCATAGTTCCACTGAAAATGAGGTCACCTCAACTCGTACGCTATTAAAATCATATGTTAATTTATGAACTTGTAAACAACTTGTTAATAAAAATGAAAATTGAGAAGGTTGTAAGAGATTAAATAACCATATTTGCGAATACATACACACGTTAACAACCTATCAACATAAGTCTTTATTATTAAACTCCTCATAAAATTAGCTACAATATGTTGAATGCAATATACAAAATATGCATGTGGAGGTTTCCATGCACTACTTGAGTCTCTAATGATGGATTTGATGGATTCATGTTAATAAAAAATTAAGCAGATGCCAGGTTGCGTAACAATATATTTATGTAAATTATGAAAAAAAATGACCATGCCTCCTTTGTCTCACCTTACACAATTGCAAAGGCAATTGGTACAATGTTTCTATGGCCATCTTGTGCAACAGCTAATAACAATGTTCCTTGGTATTTTCCATATAAGAATATACCATCTATTTGCATAATAGGCTTACAAAAGGGAAAACCTTGAATGCAAGACTTGAAAGTCCAAAAAAGTCAATGGAAAATATGCTTACCTTGCACCATTAATTGATTGTTATATACGGATACGGTCTGTAATTCCACTATTATGCCAGGAACAAAATGTCTCAGTGCACTTAACCATTTTGGTAGATCATTGTAGGATTTATCTCAATCGCTAAACAGTCGAACAATTGCCTTTTGTTTTGTTATCCATGCTTTCTTATAGGAGGTCATGTGTCTATACCTATTTCATATCTTCATGGCCAAAACAAAAATAGATATGGCCAGATTTGCTTGGACGAAAGATAAAATCCATGAGCAAATCATGTTAGAATCTAATTTCACATGATTTTGTGAAATTTATCCAGATGTACAAGTTTGAGGGCCATTGTATTTTCTAATCTTCCAAACTTGTTTCCTTTTTAATAATGTTGCCCTTGTACTCCAGTTGCACTTGGGGCCATACATTGTACACTTACCATGATACGTGGTTGGTGTAGATTCAATAAATCTGTAATCTATAAAGTTTTTGATATTATAGTGCTTGATAGTTAAAAGCACTATTTCTTTCATAGCAAACTGTATCCCAACATAGAGATTATTGATAGATGGATTTTAGGTTGACGGCATACCTAAGATATAAGCATAATCTGGAAATTTTACCATATGTAATGTATCCAAATCGTGAGTGTTCATATAGGATATAGGCTCAAACTAATAAAGAAGACCACTACCTCTAGTAGTAGAGACAAATAATGAACATTGATATTAGCTATGACATCTAGGTCAGAGTTGTTATTGTCATCACTGTCATCAAATTCAGCATACTCTTCTAGCTCACTAAAATCTCCAACATATTCACAGTAGGGTCCAGATGACTGATCAGGATCAAGATTAACACTAAATGAACTTGGTCTTTCATTCTCTATTTCAACACCTTTAATTAGAGACTCCATCATCATTGAGGTGTGTGGCATATGATCTTTGATGGTAGGAACTGTTGGTGGCATAAATGAAATGGAAGGATTTAATAAAATTATTCATCAATACCTGTACATCAAAAGAAGGTTGATATACGGGAGTGTCAAATGGCCATGACATTTGTGTCAATACGTTGCATGCAGTATGGATATTTGAAGGCCTGCCATTATCATTAATCATCCTCTAGCTTAGCATATAACTCAATTATGCTGACATTAGGAAATTGTTGATGGAATCAAACATGCATCTCACATCATCATCATCTTCAACTAGGAAACTCCTATATCGGACACATCCTTCCCCTAACAAAATAGGAAACCTATACCTGATCTTAGATACTTTTCTTCCATTCCCAACTTTAATTTTTATATGAATTTTGGCCTTAAATTCCTCTATTGTGATGTCTTCCTCAACATTAATGCTTTTTGGATGGTCACTTTAGAATGTAACACCTCTTTCACTATTTAAAATTTGTCTATCAAAGTAGACAAGTGTGACGAATCTATTGCTTATCTTGTCAAATTCACATTTAGCAAGAGACAACAAAGGCTAGAATAAAGAAGCACTATCAATAAACTCTACAAACAAATCTCACACAAATTAGAAAGAATATGAGAATGAAAGTGAATAAAAATGAGAGTAATGAACTAAGGTATTTATAATGGAGTAAAAAAAAATCTATGCATTAGTTTCATGTTTTTTTACACTCTGTCGTGTCATTAGTCATCTTTTTGCTATCGCGTCAGAAGAAATCTGATACCTCATGCATCTGTCACATCTTTTAGGTTCCAAGAAATTTATTAGGCATTAGTCATTTTTTGTTGGTCGTGTTAGAAAGAATTTGATACTTCATGCATCTGTCATGTCTTTCAGGTTCTAAGACATGTATTTGTCACATTTTTTGAGTTTCAAGAAATGTATTAGGCATTACTGAACTTTTTCTTTCATGTCAGAAGGAATCTGATACCTCATGCATCTGTCACGTCTTTCGGGTTCCAAGAAATTTATTAGGCATTAGTCATCTTTATTCTGTCATGTTAGAAGGAATCTAATACCCCATGCGTCTATCACGTCTTTCAGGTTCTAAGACATGCATCTGTCATATCTTTCGGGTTTCAAGAGATTTATTAGGCATTAGTCAACTTTTTTCTTTTGTTTTAGAAAGAATCTGATACCCCATGCATCTATCATGTTTTTCAGATTTCAAGAAATTTATTAGGCATTAGTCATCTTTTTCATGTCATGCCAGAAGGAATTTGATACCTTATGCAATGTCACAGCTTTTGGATTCCAAAAAATCTTTTAGGCATTAGTCAAATATTTTTTATTATGTCAGAAGGAATCCGTTATATGGCTTGTAATTTCCATACATATATATATATATTTAAATAAGATCAATTTTAACGCTAACATCTTTTCCATATAACATGTCATATCAATGATCATACATGATGAAAAAAGAAATTATACCAAAAATTTTTAAATGATAAATATACATATTATACAGTCATACAGTAATGATAAAAATACATATTAAACAAATCACTACACATGAGACTCTATTGATGGGGGGCCCTTTCATGTGGTGTTGAACAATAATGTGGAACTCTTCTATTATGCAGTGGCAATAATCATCGTTCAATATTTTTAGCTTCATTGCCATAAGTACTCTGAGTTTGACATCTTTGGCCTCTTATTGTCACTATCGACTTTTTCTTATGTGGTTTCTTTTTAAATGGCTTCATCTGTAATATCTAAAACCCTAAATCCACTATTCATAAACATACTAATATCTATCATACCAAAAAATGGATTCCAGCTACTAGAGGAGGCAGCACTTGCCACACCATAAAAAGGATTCAAGGTACTCATACCACCATAACCTGAAACTAGAGTAACAAATTAGTACATGGTAGACAGATATGTTGGACCTAAAATCTGCCTCAAGAAGTCGGTATCTAACCCACTGGTTGGTGGCTTCGGCCAATAACACCTATCCTCATTATCATCCTTTACGTGACTAAAGGAATGTCGGTGATTGAATGATAATCCAAGATCACGTTCTAGTTTGAGATGACTGAATGACACCTTAGGTGCATTAACATTGTGAACGTCTGCCAAAGTAGGTTGCTCATCCTCTGGCTAACACCTGACAATGGAAAAATAAAAGGTCAACCTTGTTCACAGAACCATCTTATGTATTCAGCCGATGGCTTAAAATTATTGTTCATTATTCTAGAACTAGAAGCAATAAGTATAGAACAGTTTTGCCAAAATCGAATCCATTTTTTATGCTTTTTGGCCTAGTTCTTTGCATGATTACCATGCATGTCAATCTTATGAACTTTGTCAAGGTTCCCTGGTACTTGAAAGATTGGTTGTTACCTCTCAAATTGGCATAAGACCCTATCCATCTAGTGCCACTCTATAACTTGGAAGCATATCAGTGTCATATTTGCATGCCAGATGTGGCTACTTTTATATGCTTCTATTAGGAGGCATGCCAATATCTCATTGGAACGATATGGTATCCATAAAAACTGTAAAAATACATAAAAATTATTATTGAACAATATGGCATCTATTGGGTTAACTACACATGAACTTTAATCAACTACATTAAAATATTTACCATATTAGAGGTGATACATTCAAGTCTTCCTCTGATACTTTTAAGCTCCGTTAGGGTAAATCTATAATCTTTTCGACCACACCATCTATTCAAAGATATATGAAATTTTAATAATTTTAATGCTAGTATAACCTCTACATCTAATGCAATATAAATGAAATACTCAAGTTTATTACCTTAACGCAAGAGGGTATGCATGTTATACACTAACTCTTGGTGCAAGAAAAGGCATTTGATACCAAGCCCACGATTGCAGCAGCCATTGACAACCACCTATGTCACGCGTGCATTTCGTTGCGGCCCAACAGAGTTCCCTATACAAGAATCCTAAATAGGTTTAACCCCAACTATAATTTCCAGCCTCCATAAAATCTTGTAAAATTGGAAGATACATTAAATAAACCTAATTGCTAGATTTATTAGGCATTAACATTCCTCCAATTAAGCATAAAATATAGGCTTTAACAGTGCATTATATATCTTGTATAGTTGGAATTTTTGGGAGTGTAGTGAAAGTTTTTTCCAGCCAAACTATTTTAAGCCTTAACCCTTTTAAATAGTCAGCTGGGAGGATCTCACCTAATAATTCATTTCCCCATTTCAAGAGGCTTCCCCGTATTACTACCTCGCCATCAACTGGCAGTCCCAACTGAAGTGCAACATCTTCTAGGGTAATCATGCATTCACCACATGGAATATGCAATATATTTGTTTCGGGTCTCCATCATTCAATCAAGGCTATTATTAGTCCAGGCACATATTGTGGGGTTCTCACTGAAACTGCATAGTAAAATCCATATGACTTTAGATAATCTACAATATATGTATTTGGTTCTTCCAAAGCAAATTTACGCAGTCGTTACTCCTGATCATAGTCCTATTCAAAAAATAATTAATTTATTAGTTATAATATTCTAAATTTGTATATTTAAAGATTTGATTAATAAAATTTAGTACCTCAGATAATACCCTCGATGATAAATAAATTTTCTATAATCTCAATAATGATGATGATGATGACGAAGCTATTATATTAATTTAAAATATGCCTATAAAAAAGTTAAAATTCTTTTAACATTAAGATAACTTCATTTATCAAGCGAAATCAACTATTACAACAAAAAAAAACTTAATTACAACATAAATAGATTTCATCGTAGAAAAATTCTCGTGGCATGATGTAGTTATCTGATAATTTTTTTGAAGAAGATGAAAATTATACCTTAATCTTTCAAAAAAAAATTCAACTGCTAAAAAAACTTAAACAATGAAACTAAATTTAATCATGATAATAGATTATAAAATTAAATTTTAAATTATTTATTTAAAAAGCTTAAATCATACCTTAGTCAACGATAATAATTTTCAATTTCTACAAACAAAACCTTGGTTACAATAAAATTAAATCTAATCATAATAATAAATTACAAAACTAATTATATTTTAACATTATAACAATACTTTAACAAATAAAAATAGAACATACCTTAAAAAATTACAAAAAAAAACTTCTTCTAAATACGAATATTTAAACTATAAATTTTTCTTTCCTTTTTCACGGTCAGGGACCTTGCTAAAGAAAATTGGCAAGGCCGTGTCCTACCAATTGCCCCCCAAATAATGGAAGGGGGCATTGGAACTCACCCCCTTCAGATGGTGAGTTCTCAATGGGATTGATGAATCAACTGGGAGCTCACCATCTGATATGGTGAGTTCCCAACTTAATATGTTCTCACCACCCTCATGGCGATTTTTCAACGGATTTTGAAAATAAACATATTCTCAAAATTAATTTAAAATCCACGTATACTCAAAAATAAAAGGAATAGATTATTTCTATAAAAAGCCTTTTGGTCACTCATTTTCAATACTAAAGTTTATTGTTTTGTTTGATTATGCAATTATTTGCATATTTTTATATACTCCGTGATGTTTTGATTGGTCGGTTGTATTGTTTATGTTATTTTATATATATGTATTAATTGTGTAATCATTACTTGTTTTCATGCATGTCAATTTCCTTTTATTATTTGTTATATATATGTGATTTGACATTTCCTTAATTATTGGTTTTTGCATTTGGTTTTGAAAATCTTTTTGAGTGACTTAAGTAAAATTTTATACGTCTTTTTGAGTGATTTCATTAAAATTTTATACATAAAATATTTTGTTTACAGTGCACATTTAAGTACTGTCTTGGAAATATTTATTTTTATTTCTATCCACATTATTAGTATTCTGTTTGCCCTACTTCATTTCCCTTATTCGTTTTTATTTCGGGTTGTAAACAAGTGATTGGTTTTATGAATTGATTTCATTGATTCACTGTATAAAATATTGTCATCACTGTCTCTTGTATGGCCTTTGCAAGCTTTTTATAGACTGGAAACAACTTATTAGTATATATTTGTTATACGTTGCTTTATAACATATGCAATATCCTGTATGGTTTTTGTATTGCTTATTGTTATTGCTTTATTTATTTACTTTTACATATTGACATTGATTTTGATTATCATTTTTGTAAGAATCTGTTAATAGATTTCTTTTTGATTTCTACTAGGTGTTTATGATTTTATGCTTTTAAACTGTGTGTTTATATTGTATTAGAAATCATTACTTGATTTTTTTATAATTTCTCTTTTGGGTTTTTTATTTTTATACTCTTTTCGGTTCATTTAGTTGTATTATTTCTATTTCTTTGCTATTAAGCGCGTGCTGTGTTGATTACTTTCCTATCAACCTTAATAAATACATTTTTTTTATTGTTTAAAAATTGTTGGTTGTTGCTTTATTTCTTAGTTATTGGTTTTGAGTACATATATTATTCAGTTCGTATATTGCTTTGTTTGACTTTGATTTGTTGATTAATTATATCCGTGTTTGAATATTTTTTTAATCTGTAGACGTTTTATCTTGTTCTCGAACAAGCATTTTAAACCATGATTAAGTCGATACTATTATTTTAAAAATAATAGATGGCAGAATCGACTTTCGGTAATGCGAGCATGCTTGTAGTGTAATTACCTCTGCATGCTATGCATATTGAGAGACCTGATAAGTTCAACAGTGTGAACTTCAAATGGTGGTAGCATGAGATGTTGATTAATTTAACCAACCTGAATCTGACTTAATTTTTACGCGTGCAAGTCCTAATTCAAGGAAAGAGAAATAGATAATATTGAGGTGGCCTTGATGGACACATGGAAATATTTGGATTTCCTATGCAAGAGTTATATCCTCAATGGATTGGATAACATGTTATAAAACATGTATAGCCTAATAAAGATAGCAAGAAAGCTATAGGAATCCTTAGAAAGGAAGTACAAAACTGAAGATGCCGCCAGGAAGAAATTCATAGTTGGCCAATTTTTGGACTTCAAGATGGTAGACTCAAAAATTGTGATTCAATTAAGAATCAAGAAGGGTATCAGTGATTCTGAAAGAAAAAAGAGTATTCAAACTATGGATGCCAAGGCAAATGCTATTGAACATTTGAGAAAGAGGAAACAAGTTGTTTCTAGTTCTTCCAAAGGCAATAAGGAAGTCAGTGTCAATAAATTCATAGGTAATTGTTGAGTATGGAACAAGGTTGACACCGTGCTAGAGACTATTGTCAGAACAAAAATAAGAAAGCTCAAGGCAACTTAGATGTTGATATTGAGATTGAGCTTGTTGCTATTGTGACCAAAATGAATACGATGTGAAACTCAATAACTTCGTGAGTTGATAGCGATGCCATTTATCGCATGTGTTTTGATAGGAAAAGTTTCTCCAAGTACATAGAAGTTGCTTATGATGAGCAATTATTTATGGAAAACTCTTTTGTATGCAAAAGATAAGGCCATGGGAATGTGGTGCTGAAGATGACATCCAAGAAACAACTAACCTTGAACAATGTTATTCATGCTCTCGAAATACGTAAGACCTTGATATCTGGCTCACTGTTGAGCAAGAACGAATTTAGGTCAGTTTTTGAATCTAATAAATTTATGCTCTTGAAATGTAGCATGTTTGTCGAGAAGCTTTATTACATGATGGGCTTTTTAAGCTCAATGTAATGAATGTCGTGACAAGGAATGATGAGATAAATAAAATGAGTTCTTTGGCTTATTTGCTTAAGTCTTCTAATCTATGGCATGGTAGATTAGGTCACATGAATTATAAGACCTTGCAAAGGATTAGCAATTTGGATTTGCTTTCGAATATTTGAATTGATAAAAATTACAAGTGTGAGACTTATTTCGACTCCAAATTTGCTAAGGCTCCTTTCTATTCAATAGAAAGATAAAGCGAACCTCTAGATTTAATCCACACAGATATTTATCATTTAATGTTCGTGTAAATTAAAGATGGTAAAAATATTTCTTACTTTTATTGATGATTACAATGAGATGTTCTTACGTCCATTTTCTAAAAAGCAAAGACGAGACCTTAAAAGCCTTTAAACTCTTTAACCGAGGTTAAAAATTAACTAAGCAAAAAGATTAAGGAAATAAGGAGTGATAGAGGTGGTGAATACAATGCATCATTTAATGAGTTCTTTGTAGAACATGGAATTATACATCAAACCACTGCTCCTATTTCAGCTCAACAAAATGGTATTTTAGGATATAAAAACCATATGTTAAAAGACATGATGAATATTTTGTTGATAAGCTTGGGATTACCTCAAAACTTGTAGGGGAGGCTATATTAAAAGCCAATTACATATTAAACAAAAATGCCCCATAAGAAATCAAACAAGACACCATATGAGTTACAGAAAGGATAGAGGTCTTTATACAAATAGATGAAAATGTGGAGGTGTCTTGCTAAGGTAGCGGTTCGTCTACCTAAAAAGATCAAGATTAGACCTAAGACTATGGATTATATATTCATTGGATATACAAATAATAGTGTAGCTTATCGTTTTCTAGTGTATAAATCAGACATTCCTAACATTAATGTCAATATAAATATTAAACCGAGAAATGCTTCCTTTTTTGCTGATGTATTTCCATGCAAGCAAGCAAAAGAAAATAAGAGTATGAAGAGAGCCCATGAAGACTTAAGTAGTGATCATAAGTGGATGAGGAGGAGCAAGTAGAACCCCGAAAGAGTAAGAGGCCTAAAGTACCTACTACTTATGGTCTAGATGTTCTAACATATTTATTAGAAAATGAACCTTAAAAATTTAAAAAGGCTATGTCATATCCAGAAGCACCGTTCTAGAAAAAAACAATTAATAATGAAATAAAATCCACCATGCAAAATTATACATGGGAACCATTAGATCTTCCTTAAGGGCATAAGTTGTTGGAATCCAAATAGATATTTAAAAGAAAGATTAAGGAAGACAGATATCTATAGATAAGTATAAAGCTCAACTTGCAATAAAAGGTTACAAGCAAAAAGAAGGATTGGATTATTCCAAGCTTACTCACCAATTACAAGAACAACATCTATTTGAATGTTAATAGCTATAACAGCTCTTGACGATCTTGAGATATAAGAAATAGATGTTAAGACAGCTTTCCTGAATGGAGAATCAGATAAAGAAATCTAAATAGAACAACCCAAAGGTTTTGTAATTTCAAGTCAGGAAAGAAAGGTGTGTAAACTTGGTAAATCCTTATATGGTTTAAAGCAAGCACTAAAACAATAGCTTTAGAAATTTAATAAAACTTTGTTAAATGGGTTTCACATTAAAGAATACGATAAATGTGTAAACATAAAGTATACAAATAAAAGGTATGCTATTATTTGCTTCTATGTTGGCGGCATGTTAATCTTAGGCAGTAATGATGATATCATTGGAGCTACCAAATCATGGTTGACTAGTAAGGTTGATATGAAAGATAAGGGTGTAGCAGATGTGATTTTAAGAATTAAAATGTTTAAATCACAAGATGGATCAGTATTGACTTAAGATCATTATGTGAGTAAGATACTTGAGAGGTTTAATAAAAATGATACTAAATATAGCCAAAACACCTATAGATTTAAATTTACATTTAACAAAGAATATTGGTGATGTAATATCTCAAGTGGAATATTTACGTATAATTGCTAACTTAATGTATCTGATGAACTATATAAGACTGGACATAGTATACTTAATAAGCAAACTAAGTAGATTTACAAGTAACCCCAGAAAGGATCATCGAAAGGCCATTATAAGGCTATTAAGATATCTAAGATGTACCTTGAATTTTGGACTACATTGTACGAGATATCCTACAGTACTTGAAGGATACAATGATACAAATTGGATATTAGATACTAAAGACTCAAATCCATAAGCAGATTTGTTTTTACTATCAGAAGAGCTACAGTATCTTGGAAATCTTTTAAACAAATATGTATGACCAGATCTATGACAGAATTTGAATTTATTGCTTTAGATAAAGCTAGGGAAAAAGCAAAGTACTTTAAAATTTTTTAAAAGATATTCCATGTTGGCCAAAACTTATCCCAATAGCATGTATACATTACGATAGCCAATCAATAATTGGTAGGGCACAGTGTTGTTTATATAATAATAAGTCTTAACATTTTCATTGAAAACACGACACCATGAGACAATTGCTCTCAAATGGCATTATTTCTATTGATTATGTGAAATCTAAGGATAATATCATGGATTTGCTTACAAAAGGCTTAATGAAAGAGTATGTCTACAATTCATTGACAGGAATAGGACTTTAGCCTATAAATTAAAAGTTACATAATGCCTTCCTAGTTGATTAGAGATCCTAAGATCTAGGTTCAAAGGGATAACTGAATTATGTTAACTTAATGTGAGCACTAAAAGAGTTAAAAGATTCTTAAATATTCCTATAGTGAATCAGTGCTGCTTGCAAATGTGTTAGGTTAAGCTATGCTTTTAATGATTCTTATATCTTGATAAAATCAAAGTGAGTGCGAAACATGGAAATTTCTTTGAGAATTGATAAGGCTAAATTCTCTAAAGCACTTTCTGAAACTAAACATGTCTAAGGCCAAAAATGAACACAACCATAAGAACCAAGGGTGTTAGAAGGGGATTATGTGACAACTATTATCTTGGTTTACAAGAAAGGCCGAATAGTTCAAAACATCAAGTTCACTAGTTAGCTAAGTAAATCGATAGTTGTCGTTATAGAAGGTTCAAGGCCCAAAGCTACATATTTTGATGCAATTACTCTTTAAGTTAGCCTCTTTCACACTCAAAGCCAGTTTGTCATCTTATTCGCATAATTTTCACTCATGGAGGGGATTGTTGGGCATCAATGGCCTAAATTATATGCATAAATTCGAGAAACATATATCAATATATAGGTTGTCATATGTAGATACACAGTGCATAAATACGTTGCATGATTGATACCCGCAGTGAATGAGAAATTGTTCTCATAATGCCAATTTGAAGAGGAAGAAATTTTAGTTGTTGGCACATGTAAGCCGGACTGGACTTGAGCTTGAGCTTGGGCTACAATTCAAGGGGGCCTATTTTTTTGGGCCTCACCCTATAACCAAATTCTAGTATGCATGAGATATTCATATCCAGTTTTAAATTTTAAAAAGTGTTATCCTAATTTGATTTTTAGAAAGATGTGATCCAAATTTTTGGGAATGGAAGGAATAGTTACAACTGTTTAGTGTCTTGTTACTCTCTAGAATAAATTAAAACTTGGCAGTTTTCATGAAAAAATAAAGATTTGTATTGTTTCCTCCACTCCTCTTTTTTGCATCAATTTCACATTTTTCTGAGAGAGATTGACACCATCTTTTGATTCAATAGGTTGCAATCGATTATACTTTTGATCTGCAGTCTGATTGAAGACACTTAGGAGACAAGTTACGAATACTGTCAAGCACCCAAGTGGCAAGCTAATTTTGTCTTAAGGTTAACGTTCCAAACCTTGACTCAATCAGTTTTTCAGATTTGGTAAAATCAAATTTTCTATTATTTTTTTTGTCTACCTAATTAGTTTATTTTATTTATTTCAAATATATATGTGTAACCGTTTGTTTGTGTATGTACAATCAATAGCCCCTAACAGAGTTCATGATTGGAATAATACAAACCGAATGATCCTATGGTTTAGTGGCTTGGTAATTGAAAAAATAAAATAAAATCTCCGGAACTTAAAACTTTACAATCACACTGAAAACACGCTAAACAAGACAAATTACATCTGAACATCTGATTTAGCGATTAATGAGTAAGCAGAATTTAAACCTTCCATTCTTTTTTTTTAAAAAGAAAGAAAGTACAATTGATAGAAAATATGGTAAAGAGCAACGCACAAACAGGCAAATAGACACTAACTAGTTCTGATAAAATTGAAATAAAGTAGAAAATAACGTCAATGGCTCTCCAAATATAGCAGAAATGACCAGCTTGAGAAAAATGATCAACCACTTGATACCCTTCATTGCTTTCGAGCCTTGCCCTCCACCTCGGAAAGCTACCTCTTTTGGTGCAAGATTTTGCAAAACAATGCTCTTATTCTCATCATGAGCAATAACATCAAGATGAAAATAACCCTTTTTCCAATTCTCAAGAAAGGCTTCTTTCAAACAGGCCACATGGTAACACAGCCTACCATCAGAAGAAACATAGGACAAACCCTGGACTTTGCCTAGTGATCTTTTCTTGCTTTGGCATTTTAAGCATTTTGATTTGATCTTTTTGCGAAGGTAGACTTTCATGTCGGAATCCGGAAGATAGAAGACCGAAGGAAGGTTTGCGCAGCAGGGATGTAAATCGAGATTTTCATGGGAGCACTGATACAAGAATCCTTGTATATCTAAGGCACAGGCGTCGCAGACTCTGGTTTCTGATCCTAATGGATTTTTCTTGTGAAATTGGAAGTTGCATTTGTCGAAAATTTTCTGGAATGGTGGAGCTGGACGGCGAATTCCGCATTCTTCGTGAAGAATGAAATCACAATTCTTGTTGGGACATTGATAGCAAAGTCCAAATCCTAGCTCTTTGCACCCATCGCAAAAGAAAGGAACTTGGCTCTTTTTCCACACAAGCTGATGTCGTGGGTGACCATCATCGTTTAGTTTTAGCAGTGTTGGCATCTCTTTTCAAGTTGGCGTTTCTGCAAACGCAAAGATTTAATTGAATTGATCAATATAAAAATAATACTTACTTTCGTATAAAACTCAGACTTGATCAACCAGCTACAAAGAAATATATATAAACTCCAAGTTTGAATAATGTTTTAAGTTAATCCGAGGTATTCGCGAGCCACAAATCAGATTTTTTTTTAAAAAAAAAAAATTCTTTATCCTAGCCCTGTTTGGTGTGTAAGCCCAAATTATTATTAAAAAAAATTAAAATATTATTTTTATTTTAAATTTTATATATGTTATAATAAAATTTAAATAAAAAATATTTTTTATTAATTAAATAGTGAATCGAGTCAGGTTGATCCAAATAAAAAAATTATACTTAGGCTCAATCCATTATGAGCCAGGTTTATTGAGCTAAGCTGACTATTCGATCTTTAAACAAATCTAATTCATTTTCTCAATTACTTTTTTAAAAGTATAAAATATGCCAACAAAAGTAAAATTACGTAAAAATCATAGATATATGGTATAATTAATATTGTTGTTCTTCTATATGGTGTATGCATGAATGTATTAATTTAATTAACTAGATACTAAGAAATATGTGCAAATACTATTATATGTTCTAGAACAGAGTACAAAATATAAATATGTTCAATTCCAAATTTCGAATCGAAGATAGAAACTAACTTTCTTCTAATCATTTCTTGAACAAAGATATATGTTTCAAAAAGAAAAAACGAAACACAAAACTAGGACATAATTCAACAACTTGAAATTCTATTGTTATGAAAACTATTATATTTTTAAAAAATTAATTAAATTATCACAAAAACTATTCATTAATTACAGCCCAAATAAATAGAAATAACCTTCTATGAACTTACGAAGAAAGCTTGAATTGATGCTAGCAAAGGCGGAAAAAATATAAATTCTGTAACTGAGTAGTGAAGGCTTTAAGATTGGGGAATTCTGTATTTATAGAAGAAAAACCGCGTGATTTTTCCCATTCATGTAACTTCCAATGCTGTTTCATCTGTTATTTCTTCCTCACTTCTGAGTCAATTTTTCTTTTTTCCTTTTTTTTTTCTTTTTAACGTGAGAAAGGTCAAGGAACAAAACTAGAAGTTTCTTACGTCCAACCATGTCTGTTTTCCTTTTTATTTTTATTATGATCATTTTTATTATTTTGTTCTCATTGATTCTACGTAACAAAGATCAGGGAACATAACTAGAAGTTTCAGGCTGAATCGTGTCTGAATCTTAACATAACTAGATTAAATTTTCGATTAGAATATGATATATGATAATTATATTGAGGTTTCCTGGCTTATTTGTCTTGTCTATTCCAAAATTAAATACGCTATAGTCATTTTCTACTGTTAAAACTCAACAATTTAATATTAAATTTTGTTTATTTGAGGCATTATAAAGTTTTTTGTTATTTCTATGTACATTAAAAGAAAAACATTTTTCATTAAAAAAGTTTAAATTACTCACTTTAAAAGCCATAGACGACTATGTCAAATTTAAGACGACCCCACTGTCCCACCAAAACAACATTTACTTTTAGCCTTGGGAGACAAAAGACTCGCAATAGTATTGTTCTGCCAATGGCCGATTAGATCAATCCTCAAGCTGTATCACAAATGGTTATAGAGTTCAAATTTTGTTTTTTTCTTACGTAGTTGAAGGAGAAATTATTTTTTAGGCCTTTCATAAAACGTTAACCGTAAGCCTACCAAATAAAATTAGGTCATATCATTATTTTTCCACACAAGAATTGACCAAGCTAAGGAAATAGAAAACAACTAACGATTACTAGAAAAAACAGCCGCAAATAGAGATTAGACAAATTTGAAGTACGTGGTTAAGCAATGTGGAAAATAACCAAATCAATTATTTTAATTAATCATTGTACTACTTTAGATTTTAATTAATCATCCATATTTCACGTTCACGACGTCAGAAATAAAACTTTGGTTTTAGAATCTTTTTTCTTAGAATTTTAATTTTTATGAAATTAATCATTCATAACTTCTTATGTTGAAAAGTAAAAAATATTATAAAAATAATGTTAAAACATAAAAAAGAGTACTAGTTTTAATCGCACGGATAATGATTTTATGTTCATATGATTAATTTGTTTGTATAAATATATATATAATAAAAGAAAAACAAAATAATGTATTTAAAATACATTCAAAACTTTGACAAAATATTGACAATAGTACTATATATTAAATCTCTTTGCCCGGGTTTTTTTTATTTAATATATAGTGATTAACTAGAAAAAAGAAAACCCATTTAAGCTATCAGCATGATTCAAATAAAATTATGAGACAGCTAATGGCAAAAAAATTAAATAAAATAAATGAATTATATGTTTTTAATAAAGATATTGACTTTGATACTTTGTAGTAGATTATATTAAAAAATTAGACTATTATGTTAAAAAAATTAAAAAAAAGAAAAAGAAATTAGACTCTGAAATGTAAAATTCTTTTAGAACAGAATATTCTCGCAATTGCAAACAGCGCAGATAGCTGTCTATACCCTTTAACTTCTTTATAATTATATTTTTATTAGTGAAATAATATTAAAATATTCTAAAATTCAAAAGTTTTCACAAAATTTTAACTTTGGTGAAAATTTTTGAATAACAGAAGTTGATTATATATGTTAAATTGAGAATATTTCATAGAAGGTAAGAAATATGAATTTCAAAAATCAATCGTTCAAAAAAAAATTTAAAGGGATAAATGTCCAGCTCAATATAACTTATATTTAAAGGACACATAAGAATACATTTATAATGCACTCAAGCATTTGGCTCAATGATTAATGTATTTTTCTTTTACTTGAAGAGTAGAGTTCATCCTCCATCTTCAAATCTTAAAATTGGCCAAGAAAAAAAGCATGCACTTACTATTAGTTAAACATTCATGCCTACTATTAAATATTGCCTCTATTTGAATTTGATTTCATTGTTCTAATTTTAACCTGAATAGCCTTTATTATATAATGACCATTTTACATTAAGCATGTATTTTTGTTGTAAAGTATACTCTCAAATTAATGAGAACTCCTAATTACATTAAATTACAATTAATTGAGTATAATTTCATGTAAATGTAAAAGGTAAGTAAATTGAAAATGTAAAAGAAACAAATATAATTTAAATTATAAATTGAAAATAAAAATTAAAAAAAAAATATTGAATGCTGCTACCACAAAGAATAATCTCATCAATTTTGGACTATATTAATTTCTCAAAAGGTTCTGCTCTTTAAATTCTCATTTAATGTAAATTGATCTGTATTATAACTAGGGAAAAGTCCACTAACCACTTAAAGTTTAGTAGAAAATACACTTATCCCTTTAGTTAAAAAAATGCCCACTTATCTCCTAAAGTTTGATGAAAAATATACTAACTCCCTAAGATTGATTTACTGAGTAAATTTTAACTAAATTAACACATTTACCCTTATTAATTTTTTATTTTTGTATTTCACTCTTTTTATCCAAGGCCTTTGTAACTACAAAATATTTTAAACTAATATTTAACTCAATTATATATACTAACTTTAAGATGAATTTATAAAATTATTTTTATTTAAAAAAATTAATTACCGTTATTTAAAAGGTTTTAATGATAATGAAATGAAATTGATTAAAATAAAAAAGTAGAGAAAAAAATAAAAAAGGAAAATATAACCATCGTTTATGAGATTTTATTGAAAATAAACATATTTCTATTAGTTTGAAAATCACATTTTATATCTCTAAAAAAATAACTAATGTTAGTATTTCATTAATCAAATTAATTTTTTTTTCAAATTTTATTTTAAATATTAAAAATTCCTTAATTTATTTTTAAAAAATTTACTTTTAATGTTAGATATCCTTATTTTATTTATTTTCCTTAATTTTGTTATTTTTTGTTTTAATAAATTTCTTTATTACTAAACATTTTGAAATAATTTTGTTAATTTATTTCAAATAAGAAACACAATACATTCACCTTAAAGTTAATATATTGGATCAAAGAGAAATTTAAAATATTTAACATGTACTTGCATTAGAATTAATTTTTATCAATTTCTTTTAGCACTAAACTTCCTTAATAATTTTATTAATTTATTTAAATAAAAATAATACAGTCATCTCAAAGTTAATAAATAGTATTAAAGATAAGTTTAAAATATTTAACATGTATTTGAATTAGAATATAATTTAATTAGAATTTAATTTTAAGAGTAATTAAAGATAATTTTAAAACCAATTAAATTTTCATTATTTTGCAATAAAAATTGAGTAAAATGAATAAAAATAAATAGATTATTAGATAATAAGTAATTAATAAGGGTATAATTATCTTTTTATTTAAATTTTACTTAGTAAATAAACCCTAGAGGGGTTAGTGTTATTTTCGTCAAACCTCAAGGGGATAAGTAGGCATTTTTTAAACTATAAAGGTTAAGTCTATTTTTCACAAAACCCTATGGGTAAGTGGACTTTTTACTTATAATTATATTATATTTAACATGGACTAAAAAAAATGTCTTAAGTAATAGTAAAACTTTTCTTTGAATATATGTATATTTTAAATTAATGCGACTACACCCATGATCACGTAGTATTTTCTAAATAGCTGGCTAAAAAAAATTATTCTTAATGTAGAATGAAGATATCAATCCCTTGAAGTATTAAATTGCTATTAATAATCAAGTTTCAAGACTATAAAATTTTCATGCTTGCAACCCAATTAGTAGAAGATACAATTTGAAAATATTTCTTTCAATGTTTAAATTATTAAGATTAAATTGTCATTTATATATTCAATGGATTCAAAAGTGGAACTATTCCTAAAGTTAAATCCAACTTGAATGCAAAGAACATACTATATATATATATATATATATATATGTCAATTTAAGCCAATTAAAGATGCTCTTAATGGGTCAAATTTGCAATCGAAATTATTTTACAGTTGAGAAGTATTGAGATATTGCCTCTTAGATTTAAAAGCAAAACGACATAGAAAGCAATTTAAAAATTAATCAAATAAGTTGTTTAAAATTGTTTTATAAAATCAAACAATCAAAGTTGTCCATATATTGGAATTTAATAATAATTGCTAACTTATTTGAAAATATATTAAATGAATTTAACGTACGAATGAAAATATTTTAATTTAATTAATTTGATATTCAAATATCAAAATTATAACATAAAAGAGAAATGCAAATCAACTATAAGGAAAAATAATAAACAACCACAAAAAGTATGCTTGTAAATAATACAAAAAGTACTTGAGAGCACAAAAGAAATAATTTTGGAAACATTTCCAATCCATGCATATATTTCCAACAGAAATATATCTACCCTAATCTTATAATTTGAGATTTAAGCAAACAATTATTTACTTATCAATTGTCATCTCCAATGATCTTTCGGTCAATCTCTTAAATTAAAAAAAAAAATTAAACTGATAAGAGCAAATCAAGTCAACAGAGGTTGGCTAAGCTATTAAGGATCGAATATTTTATTTATTAGGTTAAGTTTTATTTTCATTCTCAAACAATTTTATCTTGGTGAGAGATATACGATCCAATGCAAGTTATTGCTAAGAGATACATATGCTTTGCTCCTTGAAAGGCATAGCTTCCTCTCACTTAAACTTTTTTTAAATAAAAATTAATAAAAATATAAAATAAAAACTTTTGAAAAGTATTTTAATAATCATTAAATGTTTAATGAAATGCGTCGTTAACAACATTTAATTCTAAATTAAATTAAAAAATTATATTTCAACACTATTTATTACTAAATCAAACAAAGTTTCAAACCTCAATAAAAAAAAATCTATACCTACATTATATCCCAACTCATAGGATTGCACAGTTAAGAATTTGGGGAGATTGGTGTAGGGACAAGTTAGCTTTGTCTTAAATTAGTGTTTGGGGTTAATTTATTTAAATAATTATAAGTTCTAATTAGTTTTGTCTATGCATTTAGTATTCATTTAGGTTAAAATGGCCATTTTGTTAAATTAAAATCATCATATTATTTATTTTTATATGCTATTTATTTTATTAAAAATGTCACACATTCTCATTGTCTTTATATTTGTGTTATTTTTAATGTTATAATCATATTTAAGATATTATATATAAATTTTCATATGTTTATAATTCGTTTTAAATAAATTTTGATAGGTTTCTGTATTCTTGTCATGTTTTAATTATGTTTTTCGTGTTGAGTTCATGTGAGATAATCATTTCGTGTCTAAAATTTACAAGTTTAATAGACACTATTTAAATAACTCTTAATTCTGTGACATTTAATATCTCATTTTATATATATCTTGACATGTTCGTTTATTTGTGATATTTTCTGCTATTTTTGGGTCTTGTTTTAATTAATTTTTATATTATTTTCATGTTATGTCTTAAATTCATCTTATATTGTGCACGGTTTATTATAAAAATTAAATTATAACTCTAAATTCATTTATTTAAAGATTAGATTACTATACCAGCTATTCATCAATATAAATATCATATTCAAAATTTTAAATAGATAAGTATTTTAACAAAATAAAAACTTCTGGAAAGTATTTTTAATAAACATTTAATCTTTAAAGAAATGCTCGTTAACCACTTTAAATTAAAGTAAAAAAAAATAAAATACCAACATTGTTTATTACTAAATCAAACAAAGTTTCAAATCTCAATAATCCAATCACTTTTTGTAAAATGTATTATATAAGTGGTTGATTAAAATAATTTGTAAAAATAACATATAATAGTAAGCATGGGAAATAAGTAAAACAATTTTTTTCTGTATTTATATGGTTTTTGAAATGTCTTAGAAGTAGAGACCAAGCTTTCATTAATGAGAGTATTGGAAATTACAATAGATGCAACAATGTGTAGCCTATAATATTGGCAATCTTTTATCAAAATTTTTCTTCATTCACGTCTTGATTTGTTACACATTACATTCTTGAAAAGGAATTCTAATATGTTCTAGCTTCACTTCAAAGAGAGTTTTGAGGTTTCCGAACTAATATGCTTGATAATCACGTCTAATTAATTAAAGTAGAATATTTAGGAGACTTATATTTCACAAAAAAAAAGATTATTTCACGATAAAATTTTAAAAAAAGAAAAACATCTACAAAGAATTAAATTATACAAAAAAAAGACAAACGTATAAATAAAACATTCACAAATGGACCGATATTAGAATGAAATTAGTATGCACTATTCTAGAGCTATGTAATTATAATAGGTTGCAGAGCAATAAATACAATTAATAAAAGCAATTATTATTTTTGGACATAATTGTAGAAAATGAAACATTGAGTTAAAGTAATATAGCTATTAAAATATAAATTTAGCTTTAACATATTTAAATGTGGAAGATATTTAATATTTTAAAACATTTTTAAATCATAGAATGGAGAGTTCACATCTTACTTAGAGAAAAAATTTTGGTTTTAGTCCATAATTTAAATTAATGTCTCCCATGAAGTATAAAAAATATTAATATTTTATTTATTTACGTCTATATAAAAGATAAGTCAATTAAAATATAAAAAATATGTTACTATATGAATAATTTTAAAATTTAAATAAAATCCAATAGAAAAATTAAATGCATGACATATAACGTTTATTTAAAATTATACACATGTTAAAAGAATAGACAATCTACATTGGATATTTTTTGCCAAAAGCTTTGACTTGTATATTTATAAGATTGGATGTATTTATACAAGATATATTTATATATTGATAAATATATAAATAACATATTTGACTTTTGTATTTATACAAGATATAAGATTAGATGTAAATAAAATGTTTACATAATTATGAGACATAAAATGAAAAATACCACCAAAATGGGACCAGAAAGAAAATAAATGATTTTTTCATAAGTTATTTTATTTATATATTTTTTTCTGTAAATTAAGTTGAATAAGTGAAGTTAAAGTAAAATGGAATTCAGATTTAATCCAATTAATTACTTTTAAACAATAATATTTAATAAATCTAAATTTTAAATATGAGCATTTGTAATTTTTTCTATGCTCAAATTTTAACCTTTTTGCACAATAAAAAAACTACTATGAACCATTATTAAATAAAAACAAAATATTGTGGTATAATTTTAATGAGGTCGAGCTCTAAGTTAGTATAAAACATAAGTAAAATTATATTATGACTGCACCTCCTCAAATGCACTATGAGTATATTTGGATAGTATCCAGTGTAATATCCTCCACCGCTCTTCGCTCAAGTGAAAACCATCGGATCTATTTGGGAGTAAATTTACATTTTGCGTCTTTTTATTAAAATATTACAAGTTTTTTTATTTACCAAAATAACTTAATTTTAAATTATTATTTAAGATAGATCAATTATAAAAGCATACCGAAAAATCATAAAGTTAATTATGATTTCTTTGTTTAGTGGGAAATTGCCATCTAATGCAATGATTTCTCCTGATTTTCCATATAACTAAAAAAATTACAAAACAAAAAAATGAAAAAAAATATTTTTATTAAAAGAGGTAATTAAAAATTATAATTACAGTTAAGGGAATGAAAACAATCAAAATTAGTCCTAAGGAAATTGAAATTACCTAATACCAGTATTGTCGGTATCATATCGGTACTGGCCGTACCAGCCAATACATATCGATTTCGATATATAACGGTACAGACGATTATTGGTTTCATTTCGGTCTTGATTTCAGTCCGTACCGACAGTACCGGTAGGTACCGGTCTGTTTCGATGGTACCGGCCGAAAATAGCTGTACCGGCCAGTACATAATATAAGCTTGTAAAAAAAAGTTAAACCAATATTGATCTTAAATCTGATGAATATTATACATAATTACTCATAAATTTGATAAATCTTAGACATAATTACTCATAAATTTAATGATTATTAAAAAATTTTAATTTTACTATGTAACTGATATTAATTTTTTTATATTTGATGAAGTTTTTTTATAGAACATTATATATAATGGATGAATATTTAATATATAAAATTGATTTAATCTCATTTATTTTGTATTTGAAAATATTTTTCATATATATAAATTAAAAATATTCAAACTCCGATAAACCCGAAATGATATATCGAAACACACTGGTACCGGTATATACCTGTACTAGAACAAAAATGATACGTCCACCGCTACGATACTGACTACCTTGCCTAATACCCTTTTTTTTCTCTCCATAATCATTTTGTTCTTCTTTAACCTTAGAATCAACTTCTCAAAGTAGAAATAAGGAAAAACAAAAGCTAACACCAAAGACAAATCATGTGAGCTCCAATCTAGGTTCTTATACAACAGTAAAATAAAACGTAGCTGAAAAAAACAAGCAAACTGGTTTCATGATTGTCAAAAAGGATAATCGGGTAGTCATGCATGTAATTTAGTTTATGACATAATTCAGGGGAAATTATTAATAAAAATTGGAAAAAATAATATTATAAAATATACATATATTCATTAAAAAAATAACTGTTAATTAAGGGTATTTAAGTAATTATAGTTTCCTTAAATATAATTCATTTCCTTAAATGCAATTATTATTTTTCATTGTCCTTTTTATTAAAAATTGAAACTTGAATGGAGGCTATTTTACATAAATATTACAATTTCTTTTATTTCTTGATTTATAGCGGTTTTCAAATTAATTCTTGAAATATGCTTTTTTTTTTGTATGCTGAGAACTCGCCATGAAAGGAGGCAAGTTGATGGTTTGTTGGAAACTCGTCATACTATATGACGAGCTCCTAACGAGGGAGGGAATTACCATTGAGAACTCGCCATCAAAGATGGCGAGTTCTGAATAGGATTAGGAACTCACCATCTCTTATGGCGAGTTTCCACCCAAAATAAGAGAAAAATTTTAAAAAAAGTGAAATTAACAAATAATTATTAAACATAAGCAAAAGCAAAAAAAATAATTTCAAAAACAATGATATTTATTAAAATTATTAATAAGGAGATTGAAATTACCTATCTACCCATTTTTTGTCTGCTAATCGACTCTCCCCTATATATATATATTTTACATAAATTATGTATGAATATATAAATTATCTATCATGTCAGAAGAAATCTGATTTCGCATGCATCAGTCACATCTCTCGGGTTCCAAGAAATCTAGTAGTCATTAGTCAAATATTATCTAACATATTAGAAGGTGAGTTCCCAACACATATTTTTTCTTTTTTTATAATAATAAGATAAATGATAAAATTTTAGATTTATGCTTGAATGAATATTATAGATTTTTAATTTTTGATATGATAGTAATAATATATGCTGATAGTTTAGAGTTATTATGAGTTTTGGGTATGTTGTGTGAGTATATTAAATTTACTATAGATATAAATATACTAATATTTGAAAATTGGATATAAAGATTTAAACAACTTTGATTTATATATAAGTATAAAATTTTATAATAAGAAATCATTTACTACATTATCGTTGATGCGAACTCTCCCCCGAGGTACTGGATTTGTAAGGACATTTGTTACAGTTATGGCCTTCATTCCTACAAAATCTATAATGCTTTGGTTGGCATTTCTCCATAAGGTCCATTTCATTATGAATATGACTTGATTTTGGCCGACCTTTTGGATCTCTCCGCATTTCAGGATTAGGACATAGTTGTAGACCATTATATTTTGGCCAATAATCTTCATGCCCGATGGGTTGAAACTCATGTCAGTAGACATTGTATATAGTCTTCAGTCTATAGACAATGTCTACATATAGCATGAATCTATATGAACATGAGCACAAGCAGCAACAACATGTTAACAGGGGTACCTTTGTGCTTGAAACTTTCCAGAGTCACACCATGTATCATGAAGATTAACTTCGTAGTTTGAAGTCACAACTCTTTCCTGTGGGTTTTCTAACTCTTCAACCAGGAAAGATTGATTTGCTCGCGTAAACCAATGAACAAGGTGGGAGTTCGCTTTCTTTTGATTTTCTCGCTTGGCATCAGTGACAGTTTCGCAGTATGTGCGGCCTGCCTCTATCATTGCTATCTGCTTGTTGCTTATTTTAACAAATAGTTCAGCCAACCTAAAATACATTGCTTGGACTAAAGCAGTAATAGAAAGATGACGAGTTCCCTTCAACATTGAATTATACATTCAGCTAGGTTCATTGTCATATGTCCATAGCGTCTTCCTTCATCATATGATTGAGCCCATTTCTCCCATAGGATCTTATCAATCCAATCGGTCACTTTTGCATTTTTTGCATGAAGATTTTCATAGTACCACTGAAAATAAGGTTGCCTCAACTTGTACGCTATTACAATCATATGTTAATTTATGGACTTGTAAACAGCTTGTTAATAAAAATGAAAAATGAGAGAAGTGTAAGAGATTAAATAATCATAATTACGAATATATACCCATGTTAACAACTTGTCAATGCAAGTCCTTATTATTAACCCTCCTCATGAAATTAGCTACAATTTGTCGAATACAGTATACAAAATATGCATATGGAGGTTTCTGTTTACTACCTGAGTCTCTAATGATAGATTTGATGCATTCATGTCGATCAAAAATTAAGCAAATGCCAGGTTGTGTAACAATATATCTATGTAAATTATGAAGAAAAAATGACCATGCTCCTTTGTTTCACCCTCCATAATTGCAAAGGCAATTGGTACAATGTTTCGATTGCCATCTTATGCAACAACTTTCCTTGGTATTTTCCATATAAGAATGTACCATCTATTTGCACAATAGGCTTACAAAATGGAAAGCTTTCAATGCAAGACTTGAAAGTCCAAAAAAGTCAATGGAAAATACGCTCACCTTGCACTAATAGTTGGCCATTGTATGCAGGTATGGTCTGTAATTCCATTATTGTACTAGGAACAAACTGTTGCATTGCACCTAACCATTTTGGTAGATCATTGTAGGATTTATCCCAATCACCAAATAGTCGAATAATTGCCTTCTGCTTTGCTATCCATGCTTTCTCATAGGAGGTCATGTATCCATACCTATTTCATATCTTCGCGATCAAAACTAAAACAGAAATGGCTGGATTCGCTTGGACCAAAGATAAAATGTATGAGCAAATCATGTTAGAATCTAATTTCATATGATTTTTTGAAATTCATCCAGATGAGCAAGTATGAGGGCTATTGTATTTTCTAATCTCCCAAACTTGTTTCATTTTTAACAATATTGCCCTTATACTCCAATTGCACCATGTGCCATACATTTTGCACTTACAGTGATACTTGGCTGGCATAGATTCAATAACTCAGTAATCTATGAAGTGCTTAATATTATAATGCTTGATCGCTAAAATCACCGCCTCTTTCGTAGCAAACTACATCCCAACATAGAGATCACCAACAGATGGATTCCAGGTTGATAGCATACCTAAGGTATGAGCATATTTTGGAAATTCTGCCATGTGCATTGCGTCCAAATAGAGGGTGCGCGTATGATACGTAGGCTCTAACTAACGAAGAGGACCACTATCTCCAGTAGTAGATGACAAATGATGAACGTTGATGTTAGCTGTGACATATAGGTCAGAATCATTGTTGTCATCACTGTCATCAACTTTAGCATACTCTTCTGGCTCACTAAAGTCTCCAACATATTCACAGTGGGGTCTAGATGATTGATCAAGATCGAAATCAACATTGAATGAACTTGGTCCTCTACTTTTCATTTTAACACCTCAATTAGAGACTCTGTCATCATGGAGGTATATGGTGAATCATCTTTAGTGGTAGAAATTGTTGGTGGCACAGATGAATAATGGAAGGATTCAATAAATTATTCATCATAACCTGTGCATTAAAAGGAGGTTGACATCTTGGACATGACATTTGTAGCAGTACGTTGCATGCGGTATGGATATTTAAAGGCCTACCATCATCATTAACATCCTCTAGCTCACTATATAACTCAATTATGCCGACATGAGGAAATTATTGATAGGCATCAAACATGCATCTTACATGATCATCATCTACAATTGAAAAACTCCTATTTTGGACACATCTTTCCCCCATAGAAATATGAAGCCTATACTTGATCTCTAATACTTTTCTTCTGTTCCCTGCTTTGATTGTTGTATGAATTTTATCCTTCAATTCCTTTATTATGATGTCATCCTCAACACTAATACTTTTTGGATGGTCACTTTGGAATATAACACCTTCTTCGCTATTAAAAATTTGTCTATCAAAGTAGACAAGTGCAACAAATCTATTGTTCATCTTGTCAAATTCACGTTTAGTAGGAAACAACAAAGGCTAGAATAAATAAACACTATCAATAAACTCTACAAACAAATTTGAAAGAATATGACAATGAAAATGAATTAAAATGAGAGTAATGAACTAAGGTATTTATAATGGAGTAAAAACAAAAACCCATGCACTAGTCATCTTTTTTCTATCATGTCAGAAGGTATCTGATACCCCATGCAATGTCACATCTTTCAAGTTCCAAGAGATGCATCTATCACTCTTTCGGGTTCCAAAAAATTTATTAGGCATTAGTCTTCTTTTTCCTATCATGTCAAAAGGAATCCAATACCCCATACATATGTCACATATTTCGGGTTCTAAGATATGCATCTGTCATGTCTTTCAGGTTTTAAGAAATTTATTAGGCATTAGTCTTTTTTTTCTACCATGTCAGAAGGAATTCGATACCCCCTGCAATGTCACATCTTTTGAGTTCCAAGACATGCATCTATCATGTCTTTCGGGTTCCAAGAAATTTATTAGGCATTAGTCTTCTTTTTTCTATCATGTTAGAAGAAATTCGATACCCCATGCATATGTCACATCTTTTGGGTTCTAAGACATGCATCTATCACATCTTTCGGGTTCCATGAAATTTTTAGGCATTAGTCTTCTTTTTTCTATCATGTTAGAAGAAATTCGATACCCCATGCAATGTCATATCTTTCGAGTTCCAAGACATGCATCTATCATGTCTTTTGGGTTTCAAGAAATTTATAAGGCATTAGTCTTCTTTTTTCTATCATTTTAGAAGAAATCCGATACCCCATGCATATGTCACATTTTTTGGGTTCTAAGACATGCATCTGTCATATCTTTCGGGTTCCAAGAAATTTTTAGGCATTAGTCTTCTTTTTTCTATCATGTCAGAAGGAATCTGATACCCCATGCAATGTCACATCTTTCTTGTTCCAAGACATGCATCTGTCAGGTCTTTCGAGTTTCAAGAAATTTATTAGGCATTAGTCTTATTTTTTCTATCATTTCAGAAGGAATCCGATACCCCATGTAATGTTACATCTTTTGGGTTCAATTATTTGTATAATATGTAATTTTATCAATTCTCCAATATGTATGTTCAATTCTTGTATAATTTTTATTTTTATCTATACTCTTATCATTTATATAACATGTTTTTATATCATTTAAAGTTAGTAGTTTATATCATATTGAACTAATGACTAATAGATTTTTGGAACCCGAGGGATGTGACAGATGTATGGAGAATCAGATTCCTTCTAACACGATAGATAATATTTGACTAATGACTAATAGATTTCTTAGAACTTCAGAGATGTGACATATGCATGGAGAATCAGATTTTTTCTAACATGACAAATAATATTTGACTATTGACTAATAGATTTCTTGAAACGCTAGAGATGTGATAGATGAATAGGGAATCAGATTCCTTTTGACACGGCAAGTAATATTTGACTAGTTACTAATAAATTCTTAGATCCCTAGAGATGTGACAAATGCATAGGGAATCAAATTCCTTCTGACACAACAGATAATATTTGACTAATGATTACCATATTTTTTGGAACCTGAAAGATGTGACAGATGCATCAAAAATCATATTGCTTCTGACATGATAGATAATTTATGTAAAAAATATATATATGGGGGAAAGTTGATCAGCAGACCAAAGAGGGGTAGATAAGTAAATTTAATCTTTTTATTAATAATTTTAATAAGTATCATTTCTTTCTTTGAAATTATTTTTTTCGCTTTCACTTTTATTTAATAGCTATTTGTTAATTTCACTTTTTTAGAATTTTTCCTAAAATAATTGAGTGGATGGTGAGTTCCTAATGCTATTCAGTAGTTCCCTCATTGGGAACTCACCATACAGTATGGCAAGTTCCCAACAAGCCATCAACTCGCCTCTTCCCATGGTAGTTCTCGACACACGTTAGAATAAAAAACATTTTTTGGAAATTAATTTGAAAAACTACTGTAAATCAAGAAATAAAAGAAAAATTTGTAATATTCATATAAAACAGCTAGAAATGGACACATGATGTGTTAATTTCTCACCTTTTTAATTTTTACAAAATAAAGTAAAAAATTCTTTGGTTATCCATTTGAAATTCAATTTCTGAAAGGGGAAAATAGATTTAATTGAGAAATTGGCACTTAGTGTGTCAATTTCTCACATTTACTAGGGAAATCGACAAATTAGGTGTCAATTTCCTTTATAATTTAAAAAAAGTTAATTTTTACAAAAGAAATTAAAAAATTCTTTGATTATCTATTTAATCGATTTACATGAGAAATCGACATTTCAAATGTTAATTTTTGAAAAAAATTGATTCAATTGAGAAATCATAGTTGATAAGTCAAATTTTCATTACTGTAAAATTGTCTTATCACTTGATGATTTTGTATTCTGTGCGACATAGAGAGTTTAAGGTTTAGGGTTTAAGGTATAAAGTTTAAGGTTTATTGACATCTAATGAATGGATTCTTGCTGGAATCAAATTCCTTCTAAGATAAATAAGTTGATAAGACTAGTGCATGGGAATCAGATTTCAAGATTTCTTCTGATATGAAACAAGTTGATAAGACTAATTTGTGAGAATCAGATTCCTTTTGATAAATTAAAGAAACTGTTTTTTTTTAATTTTTCAACATGTTAATCTATGTTTATTATCAATATTAATTAGTTTAAAATATATTTTTTCTAATTAAATCGATATTTAAGTCATCTGTCAATGTTCTAATATTGTTTAATGCTAAAATGGCTCTGTTTCAATGTTTTTGATGAGGCTAATTTTTTGGGCAACCGTTGCTATGAATTTTTCCATGGTTTTCCACTCTTAAAAGTATCATGGATAGTTCATAAAACTTGCTAGAAAATTTTGCTTAAAATTGGAGTTGAAAATGTTTCAATTCTGAGCGATAGCAGGTGCACTAAGTATGCCTAATTCCTGCGGCTTTGTTGTCTCTCTTCTTAGGACCTTGATATGGCATCCATGGCAGTTAATAGTTGCTATAAATTTGCTGTATTTTAGAGGTTTAGTGGGAGGAAGACAATAGTATTTGAGTTGGATTAGAATGACGAAGATACCTATGCATGGAGTAGACTCCTAGTTGGACTAGGACTTCCTAAGAGGTTATGTTCCATTAAAACTCTTACTTATCATCAAACACCTAATTATCCAATTGTATTAATTTTCTTAAATTGTTTAAAATATGAATTGGATAATATAATAGGCATGGAATTAAAATTCAATTAAATTGTTTAATTGAAAAAAATATATTTAATTTAAATGATTAATCCTACTTTGATTAGGATCTGTTCTAATGTGATTAGAATAAATGTTAAACATATAAGAAAATTATTTTCTTAATTTATTTTCTTAATTAAATTAAATATGGATCAATTACTAATACTTCAAAAAATTAGAAGCTATTTTCCTAAATGGTTTAGGAAATATTACATGTTAAATGGTTTGTCTAAATTAAGATAAAGTTATCTAAAAGTTAGATAATGTCCTAATTAAGACAAACAACCTAAAAGTTAGGTAATATCCAATTTAATTTCTTACAAAAGGTTTTTGGAAAATAAGTTTCCTAAAATGTATGGTTTGTCTAAATTAAGACAAAGTTATTTAAAAGTTAGATAATGTCCTAACTAAGACAAACAACGTAAAAGTTAGGTAATAAACAATTTATGACAAGTTTCCTAAAAGTTAAGAATTTAATTAAAAATGTTTAATTTAAAGAACCAAATACTAAATAATTTGATAAATCTTCAAAACTTGTTTGATAAGGTTTATGCAAATGGTACACAAGATCACCAAATAACATTGGCTATGCTTATTTTGTTTCATGCTTATAATGTGATTATGTTACCATAAAGATGATTGTGGATTAGAACTTAGTATGACTAGGTTATGGATGGTTGAATTTTCTTTTGTATTTATGTTATAGGTAGGATTTACGAACCCTACCTTTTCTTTTAATTCTAGTTTGTAAATTCTCTTCTCACCTAAAAACTTTTGAATGTAATTCGAGATTTCTTACAATGATATGTAATAGTTACATAAGACTTGTAGATTTAGATTTAGGATAAGATTAGAATTTATGTAAATCTAAGATGTAAAGAAGACGGTGCCAAGAAGAAAGGACTAAAGAGATCATCATCAAGACTTGCAAAAACCTTAAATGGTATCCCTAGTAATTTGACCAACTAGTTTTCTAATAGCTTAAGAAACTAGGTAAATAAAGTCCATAATTATCCTAGTAGATTGCATGTGTTAGATTTATTTTTGAATTTATATATATGTGATTTATTATTGAATAAATGCTAAGTATGCTAATCAAACAAAGCACTGAGACCTAAGATAAATGATGAAAAATCCCTCTTAAAATATTGAGTCCATGCCTAAGCATGATTAAATGCCTTACATTGTCCATAATAAGAAACCCAAGTTTCGACCGTGGAGATTTGTTGAGCTAACTCAAGGTCCCTTCTACCCAAACGGCTTAAGTAATGAATAATGGGTCTTCTCAACTACTATTGTATGGTTCGAATGTGTCGCACTTGACTATATGACTTTAGAGCTGATTGTTAGGTGAAATGCATATGATGCATTTAAAAAGTTACCACCTAATTGATTTAGGAGTTGCATAGAGATGTGGTCGATAAACAAAAATTACCTACCTAGGTCTACCTTTCTGATTTGTCGAGTTGATTCAATGTCATGGAAGAATGAAAGAAGGGCCTAGTTTATTAGGAAGATTCAAACATTAAACTTCTCGAATTATGCTTGAGGGTTATAATCTTAAAAAAATAATAAGGACAATCATTAAAGTTGTAAAACCTTACTTAATAATTGAACTTGCAAATTATTAATAGCAAAGTGCTTTGGTAGACCTGACAATTCATGTATTCATGTCATATTTGTATATTTTATCATGCCATAATCATGTTTAAGGTTTGTATATTTATATCAAGTTTGATATATTTATAATTCATATTATATAGATTTTGAGAATGTATTCGGGTCATGTCGTGTAATTTTTTTTTACTTTAGGCTTGCAATATTGATGTAATCATATCAAATATAGCCAAGTCTATGCTTTGGTTCATAATGGATATAAACACAATATGACTAATATACCATTGCCAAGTAGCATATGTGATGTTAATAAGCTTAATAGTCTAACTCCATTGACTAGACCTACATTGAATGGCATATCCATGAATAGCTTACTAGGTCAGGGGCAGTCTATCAAGTTCATAATGATGACCTTGATCAAGCTACATTATGATGATGGCTAGTATGATACCTAAACTTTGAAAGGAGCAAGTAGCTATTTATGCTCATGAAATCATCTAAAATCTTAAAGAATTGTTACAATGATAATCATAATGAGAGGTTCGACATCTCTAAGGAATTGTTCCTAAGCAAGATGTCAGAATGTTGCCTAATTAAACCTTATATGATAGGATGTATTTCAAGATTTGATCATTTTAGATGGACCATGATCCATGCATTGTTCATATATATTCTTTTGAAGAAAAGTAGTAGAGATGATAAAGGAATATGCCAACATTATGGTGACTTAGATTGATAGAATAAAGATTGTAAAAAATACTTTGATATGATCAAAATTAGGAAACTTACAGAAGTTTCAATATTAAATATATATTGAGATTAATTCACTTCTCTTGGTATATGATACTTAGAAGTTGGTGCTTAATTACGTATGACATATTGTAAGGCCCAAACGAAAGAAGTAGTGAAGAAGGACTATAGGTAAAGGCAACCTTGTTGATATTGATCAAAGCTTGCCTTATTTATTAGTGTTTATGAAACATAATCTTGATGTATTTGTGAACATTATATGTTTATTTTTGGCATTCACATGCAAATTGAGGATGGTTGCTAGAATTTAATGTCAAGCTTGGATTTAATCCTCATTGAATAAATCATTAATCATAGAATTTGTTCTAAGTTATGGTCACATTATTCTCAAACATGCAACTTCCAATAGTATTAAAATACTAAATAGACAATAACTTATAAGATTCAAAAAATAGTTTCAAATCCAATTCCCTTTAAATCTATACATGTAGGATTTAATGGGAGGCATTTATGATTCTTTAAAAATTAAAGATCATAAGTTGACTTAGTGATAAATAACCATGATGTTAAAATGATAATTATTTAGAAAGTGTTCCAAACTAGAGAGGATTACATGTTTATACCCTAAAGGTCTTAAACAAACCTTTTTGTTTAAGCTCACAAAAGGAGTTACATTTGGACCATTAGTTTACAAGCTAATAAAAGATTCCTAATAGTTGTTAAAGTAACAACAAAGCCATATGATTGGAATCTAGTTCTCCTTATGATTTGAAAAGTTAATGACTTTGATAATAAGATTATCATGAATGTAATTGAAACATATTCTCATAATAGTGCTAAAGCTTTGTCCAAGTTGAGACATGATGGTTAACTAAAAAAGTTTGGTGTTAGATGCGTTACTGATTGGCTTAGTACAAGAGGGAGATGTTAGTATATGCCCTAGATCTAATTGGATTAGATAAGGCATATATAAATTAATAATGCAAACCAATCACTTATGTTAATGATTCAAGATTTTCTTTCATGTTATTGGCATGATTGACAATCATGAAAACACTAATTGGATAAAGCCTAAGAAACAAAATGGCCTTGCAAAGTTAGTAATGATTTATGACGATGAGATCTTTATACATCAAAGCTGTGTTTCTAAAAATGTACCTAGTCATTGTATTGTCAAGACAAGGCATTGGAAATGCATAAAGACTAGTATCTACTAAGTCTCCATGCATCTGCTTCATGCAACTCTTTGATTTCGTAGAAGTTAAAGTATAAAGATACTTAGGGATAGCATGTGGTTGCTTATTTTATGGAAACAAGTTCACTGAACATGGCCCATATAAGAACTTTATTAGGTATAAGTTATTAAAGTGTCAATGGAATACGTTCTCATGTGTCATTCATGTATATTAGTCCTTATACTTATGCTACTAGGTCATCTCATATGAGGAGTGTCATACTTTGATTTATCTGAAATAGGTCCACAATAGATGGATACTTAAGGTAAGGTACATTGGGTATGACATGAATCATATGGTAGATGAATAAGTGACTTAGAGAAGATTCACCACTCTGAGTGACATTAGAGACATATCTTATTTGTTCTTAGCTTTGGTTAACTTGATAAAGTAATTGGCCAATACATGGTGAATTTGGGAGAAATTATTTCTCTAAATTCATAAAGTTAACTGAAAGCCATAGAAACTATATGGATTGATACATAAGTAGATACTGCATCATGCTCATGGTCTTTTTAGGATATCTAGTGAAAAGAACATAATGCATTGAGAGACTACTTACTAAAAGGTTTCTTGAAGAGGTCATATTGACTCTTCTTGCATATCAAGTGGCCATGATGCCTTTCTAGAGGCCAATTTTGGTCTATATATATAAATACACTTAATTTAGTAATTATATTTATAGCTGTTATGATAGAAGCCTAATGGGTCACACATAATAAAATGATCTATTAGATTAAAATCAAGATTTAATTAAGTACAAACATAAATAAATAAACAGTATAATGATGAGAACTTAATTGAATAAGTTCAACTAAGAATAATCTAAAACATAAATTAAATTTGTGAAATTTAATTAAAGATGTCTTAATATAGCCGTAATGATAAGAATGTCTTATCAAGATAGCATTTATTTATAGATATGGTTTTAGGGATATTATTAAATAAAGCTAAATAATTGTATTTGAAAAATTAAATAATTATTTGATAATTATTTTAATTATTGGATTAATTATTTAATATTATTTACATGAAGTAAAATTGTTTTACTTGGGTTAGAAAATTTAATTATGAGCTAAATTATTTAACATGTAAATTTATAGGTTAGGCTAAATACCTTAATTATCAATTTAATGGAGTTTAGTTCTGTACTACTCCAATTGGGCTTGCTAATGGGCTTGGAGCATGGAATAGACATCCTTGGTGTGCTATTGGTCTAAAATATTAATAAGTTACTATTTGGGCCCAATCTTGGACAAGCTAATTAAAATAATTTTAATTAGGCTCCAAGAAATATTCCAAAATGAGTCCACCTTTTGTGCATGTTAGTATTAGACTCAGTTGACTCAATAGTCAAGCATAAGCTAGCCCAAGGTGTATCTAAATAAAATTTATAAAGACTTTTTTGGCTGATAAGAAGCATTAAGAAAACCCTAGGTAGCACCCTTATTCTTTTTGAGGGGTTTGGCTCAACACTTATGTTTCTCTATGCTCTCTTAGAGTTTTCATAGATTTTCTAAGTGTTCTTGAATCATTCTTGACATAATAGAATTAGAAAAAATAATTTTCTAGCATTGAGAGATTAATTTTTGATAAAAGTTGTGAAATTGGCTATATCCTAAAATCCCTGCTTTCCTAAGCCTGATTATGCATATTTGCATCCTAAGTGATCAAAAAGTGTTTTTGATCACAATTAAAGAAGGAAAATTAATTATCTATCCTAAAGGAACAAACCAAAATAAAAAATTATGATTCTTGGATTCATTTGCCTGCATTTGCAAAAAATAGCTACTTTCCTATAAAGCTATTTTATCTTCTTTTTAGTGAAATAGGCATAAGATTTGTTCTTGGATCATTTTAATCTGAACCTATTAGCTATTTATCTTTTGGTTAAAGCTTGAGAAACTTTTTAGCTAGTACTAAAAAACCATTGAAACTTATGAAGTCTCCAATAGGCATCTATATGGATCACTGTTAGAGGCAAGACACTTGTGCTACTTATAGCCTCAAGAAAATATCATAGTAATTAACTCATCATGCATTCGTGAATGGATAGGCACACCTAGAGTTTTAAGTCTTTAAGAAGGTATGATTTCTAGCAGATCTAAGTTTTAAAATTGTTATTCAATCACATGTACATCTCTTCCTAAGATCTTGAAAGTCAAAGTGTTTCTTTGTTTAATTCTACTGTGTCTGTTTAATTTTGATTAGATTTTTATGCTTATATCGATATGCATAAGCTTCGATTTTCCCTTTCAATGCTACCAATAGAGGTGGAAATTTCTTCATTATTGGTTTTGATGGAAGCTGAAATAGAAAAGGCAGAATGGGTTAGACCTTTGTGTGAACAGCTCAACTTTATCGAGTAGAAAAAGTTAAGAGCTATTTGTCATAGATAGATGTATCAGAAGAGAATAATGAGAGCACATGATAAAAATGTTCATGATCAACAGTTTCATGAGGATGAGTTTGCAGTTAGAAAGATTCTTCCAATTCAAAAGGATGTCAAGGGCAAATGGACTCCAAATTCGAAAAGGCCTTATACAATAAAGAGAGCATTCTCTAGGAGAGCACTTATTTTGATCGAGATGGATGAGAATAAGATACCCGATCTAATAAATTTTGATAGGTTGAAGAAGTATTATGTTTGAAGAGATGGTGTAGAGACAAATGCCAAACATTGTTAGATTGTGCAAATGGCAAATGCCAAAGGTTATTAGGTTTGCAAGATTCTGCACTAAATACCAAAGCGTTTAGTTCATAGGGCTATGAGGAACTGCTCACTCTTGTTTGGGATAACATCTGCAGCCAAAAAAAGATGCAGCATAGTTTAAACAAGTTTTCAAAAGGAATACTATGTCTAAATGAGGTGATTTATCAGATGGTATCCCAGAGAGTTGAACCAGATTCATTATCTAAAAATATAGGATTCTATTGCTTAAAAAGCCTACTTGTTGAATCACTTTCTTTGTTAAGCATTCATTAAACTTTTTTTTTTCTGAATTTTTAACATTTTTAAGTTCATTGGTTGTTAAGAGTTTAAATTATTAAAATGAATTCATAATAAACTTTTTTTCTTGGCTTATCCGTATGTTATGTCATTTCTTATTGATTTGTTTGATAGTGATTAATAAATTGATAAGGAATGGACATTAAAAAAAAACCAATATTTTATTAGGAAATTGGTACGTGTTTCAAATTTTAGTGATCTAAGGTTTAGGATTACCTAAGTAAAGAGAATAAATGCTTTGAAAAGGAAAAAAGCACGAGAATGAAAAAAAATGATAGTGAAAACCATGTGATTAATAGATGATGATAAACCCTAAGGGATGTTAGCAGATAAGAATACATAAATAAAGATGGTAATAGAAGCCATAATGAATTTGAAATAGATGAATGAAAGCAAAATTGTCATGATAAGTGTTTCACTAAATGCAGAGTAGATAATGAATGACATTGAGATGAATTTTGTATTGTAACTGCATAATAACATGAAAGTAGGAATCATGCATATGCATTTATATTGCATTACAAGAAATTGCTCAAAAAGAAAATATCCTCAATAGGTCAATAGAAACAAGGATTGTTCCCCAGTGGATGATACTGCAGGTAATATCATTCCTTCCCCAATAAGCTAAATCCAATTTAGTTGGTACTCAGTAGAGGAAAAAGAAAAAATGAAATCCAATCTAGTTGGTTAAGTAGAAAACTAGTGAAATTGGCATCTTATAGGAAGGTTATGCCCTATGGAAATGAACTTTTTCTTTTGTCCACTTCGTTTGATTATGTAAAAGGTTTGTGGAGCAGGTTTAAGTTAACTTTATTTGATTATTAGAACGTCAAATAGAGTTTTCTTCTGTAAACTTCACTTAGTTTGGCAAAAGACCAATTCAGATAGTTGTCCTTTTCACTTAACTATATAAAAGGTCAATGAAGTAGATTTTGAGTCAGCTCCATTCGATTAAGTAGAAAATTAGATAAAGATTTTCTTTTGTCAATTTCACTTGATTAGGTAGAAGACTGGTGAAGTTTGTAGTCCTCTCTTACATTTTATTTGACTAAACAGAAGGTTAATAAAGTTAGTTTTACCTTTTTCCACTTCACTCAACTAGGAAAAAGATCGATAAAATAGGTTTTGAGTTAAGTCCTTCTCATTTTTTAATGTGTAAGTCTATCGAAGTAGCCTTTATGTGTAAGTCCACTCTATTTCATTATATGGAAGACTAATAGAGTTGGCAACCTAAGTTCTCTTCATTTGGTTAGGCAGAAGACCAATGAAGTAGGTAGCGTGTTAGTTCACTTTATTTGGTTAAAGAGAAAACTAGAAAAGCCAACATTTTTAATTTTCTTGCTAAAACCAATCCATTTAGTTAGGCAAAAGACTAACAAAATTGGTACCTCATCAATTTAACCAAAAAGTTGGTGGGGATTGATTTTCCTTTGATTAGTATAGTTAGTTAGGATATTTCATGTATAAAAAAAAAAACTTCCTATAGATGGGCTTACTAGGTCCCAGACAAAATCATGTTTGTTTAGTCTTTGCCTTCTTCCTAAGTTTTTAGCAACAGCAAAAAAAGGGGCAACTATAGACACCTTGTTTTGTTTGGGCCCTAATTGACTTTTTGTCAACTTTGGATGAAATATTCTAGGTCTAGATCCTCTTGGATAAGTTATAGATGATAGATAGGCCCAACTGAGGGTTTAGTTGGTTTCCATGGGCTTATTTTAACATAATTAGGCATCAGAGATTAATTATTTGATTTAAAAGGTAGGTGCCGAATTTGGAAAATTGGAATTTGGGTCCCAAAAGTTTGACAATGTCAAAAATTGATTGGTGCATATCTTTTGAGAGAACTAGAGTGGTTATTTTTTATTGGTTCAAATTAAAAGTCAATAAAGCGACAAAAGTTAACTGTATGCAAAGTTAATTATAAAAACTTAACTTTTTAGCCTAAAGTTAGATCTTGAAAATGAAAGAGTTCTACAACTTGGATTTCAAAATTGATTACACCAAAATGAAATTGAAAATAGACTTTAGGTCATTAAAGTGTAATCGAGACTAGGTCATGATAGGACTTTAGCAATTTAGAGTGCCAGAAGTTTTTGAGAGCTTAATTTGAGAGGTCTGAGATAAAAAGATTTAAGTTTTCTTTGGAGAAAGCCACTAGGATACATTTTTGCAATAGGATGGAACATTCAATTGCATTTTTACATGTGTATATCATGATTAATTGAAAAGTACAAAAATTTGTACAAGACTAGTGTAGGAATTTAGTCTTGGCTAAATTCAATATGTCCATAATGTGCCAAATTTTGCTTATCTATCCATTAATGGCATTAATGTATTTTTCATTAAGTTAGTTAGAAGGTTAGTTATAAAGTTTAGATCACCCTAGAAGCTTAAATCACTAACTTGAAGGCCTATAAATAGGGGTGATTAGTCATAATTCATAACTTTTAAACGCTTAGCAAATTTTAGAAAATCTAGAGTAATTCATTTTTCCTCTCAAGCTCTCATGGAAGATTAAAATTGAAATAGGTATAATCTCTCACTTTTCTCTTTAATTTCAATTTAATTAGCACGTTTAATGATTGATTTATTCTTTTCTATGCTTGATTGATGATTTGGCCAAGCCTATTAATGTTCTCTAAGTTTCAGCCAATTTAAATCTTAATGCTATGATGTTTTGATTTGATTTTGAGCTATGATTTAGTTGATTTCATGTTATTCCAAGCATGATTGCATGCTGAAATTTAACTTGAAATCATGTTTAGAGAGCTTAACCTAGTATCCGGCTAAAGCAATCTCCCATGATTTAGGTTTGACTAACCTAGTGTATTAGGATCTTGATGATTTAAACCTAGTTAAGCTAGAATTTGATGATATTAGGCTGAAATCTTAAGGTTTAGATGACGAAATCATGTTTCTCTAGCTTATTAATGTGTTCAAACATAAAAATTCAGAGGACTTGATTTGGCTAGCTTAGATTTATAGGATCTTAAGCTTAATTAAATTAATAATGTATGATTTTACTAATTTGAACTATTTTAAGCTAAAATCTAAGTAGATATAACTTGAATCTATTGCTATAATATGAAATCATAAGTTCTTGAACTTAAAAATGATTCAAACAAGCTATAAAATATCAATCTAGGTTCGACCATGGTGGAATTAAGGTAAGCTTGAGAGGGCTTTACATAATTGATGGTTAATATATGGAATTTAGATGAATTAAGTTAAGCTAAACTTGGGTAAGTTGAAATCTATACTTAGTTGAATGAATTTAGAAACTTCAATTAATAAGCTCAAATGTTTGAAAACATGTTTTGATTGTTAATCATGATGACTGAATTAAATCCGAGCTTGTTTTCTTGTGCTTGATTGTTAAATGAGGATTTAATGAGAATTGATGATTTAGATGAGCATGATTAGCATAGAATGAATTGGCTATGTTGTTTTGTGTTTAGAATAGGTTTTGTGGATGATTAATTGCTAGAACTATAGGTTAGTATTTTATATGTTTAATAAAATGCATGTTATGGAGTTTAAGACATGTAAAAATCTTGTTTTCCTTAAAAAATCCCCTAAGGCCAAGCTTTGGGTGACTTAATTAATAGGTGAGTCAAGTTTGCTTGTGTTTAATAAGTTTTTAATTAATAACTTGCAGATTTTAAATAAAATTGCTTGGTTTAGATCTGATTTGGAGCAAATAAACATGATTTCTAAGTTTTAAAATGTGTTTTGTTGAGTCTAAACTTGGTTGAGCCTTAAGGTAGGTCATCAGGTGATGTTTAGGTGAGTCAAAATACAATGTTTAATGTTACTTAGTTGCTAGTTATAGCGCATAAGTGAGTGGCATTAGTGAGCCTCCCACTTGTTAAGAACAAATAATAATGAATAAAAATGATAAAACTAGAGACATTTACATAACTTCAAAACATATTGTCAATGTCGGAAGACATTGTTCTAGGGCTTGGCACTTAGAAATCTTTGTTGTTTCTTTATATAGAACATTCATGGAGTCTATCTGATCTTGTTGTAAGATCCAGAAATATGTTTTAAAAATTGGACAAAAGGCTTTGTGATCACAAGTAGTGTTAGAGCTTCTGTTACAGTCTAGCACAGTAGTCTTATCAAAAGGATATATTTTGATTAAGTTATACACCTTGGAATTTTTTAGTATTTTTGCTATAATCCTTATTGATTGGGCTATGTTATAGGCTTGTGAAACATTCAATTTTGTGATCAGCTGAATATAAAAAAAACTCAAAACTTAAGCCTTTTGCATTGCTCTGTTTTTGCGCATGATAAGTAATATGAACTATTTTTATGAGGATAATCATTTTTGTGTATTTTTCTCATGTTTTGAGTGGATGTAGAGTGAATAAGCTTTGTAAGCATGTATGGCTCACCTGATGGGTATTTTGGATGAATCAAGAAGAAAATCCTGAAAGTAGGCTAGTCAGACGACCTATGCGATGCAGTAGTGTCCAATTAAATATGTGATAGCCAAAATGATTTTTTGGCATTTTTTGAATATTTTTAAGTTGAAGTATAGTGAGTTAGTAGTGATAAAATAGAGTTTCATGATTTTATATGATAGGAATAATCTAAAATAAATTCAGTGAGCTTGAAAGGTCAAATTTATCTCTTACTTCAAGTCTCTTCGAGTTTAGTGTATACTATTTTGAGGCATTCAGATGCCTTAGAATTGATTCCAAAAGTCATGTTCTTATGTGAACAGGTCTAGGTGTGTCTTATATAAGGTCCTTAATAGTTCACATTAGAGCTTTCAGGTTAGATTAAACAAAGTTGATTTTTAGTATTGTTTTCAAAGTTATGATTTCTTCAAATTAGTTTAAGTATCCCATTTTTGTGATTTCTTTTGAATGGAATTGAATTTGATAAAAAATAATAAAATTAAAGTCACTTAAGGAGTATTTTTGGAGTCAAATAGTTTTACGAAAATTTTTTGTTATAAATGATTTTTGCTTTGAACTGATTATAAATTAGCACTAGTCTTGATAAGAGTCCTGGGATACATTTTTAGTGATATTTGTTTGATTTAGAATAAATAAAAAGGGGATTGTGATTGAATAGATATGATTAAAACCATGGAAAACAAATTTGGATGTGTGATTAGTTGGTACCAAGCATTGGCCATCACGAAAGGGATCGAGTCTTTACTTATGGTGTAACCAACTCTCGAGCCCAACCTTTATAGATCTCTGGTATATGTAGGCTATAAAATCATTCTTTTAGAGTTTCGTAACTTATTAGTGAATGGTTGTAATAGGTGAACGATCACACCTAGCCAAAATAGATCGGTGACAACTCTTTAACCCAGTCACTCTTGTATTTCAGTTTGGGAGTTTCACAAGAGTGATTCCTTTTGACTGACTGAGGCCCTATGATAATTATAAGTGTTGTCTGCTTTGATATATTAAGGTTCGTATCTTAACATATTGTGACAAATACATCTCTTAAAATTTATATAACATGAATTATTAATGTATCAAATTTATATAAATATAAAATAACTTACAAACAATTATAAAATAACAAATTACATGAACATGACACGAATACATGAATTGCTAAGTCTAATTTTTAGTTTTGTTTTGTCATTTGATTAACTTAAATAAGATATTTTGGACCTTAGGTTATTTGAGGCTCGAGTAATATCAAGTTTGCATTTTTTCAAGTTCTTGCTTTCTCAATTAGAATCTTTTTAGTTTCAAGTCATTTTTGTTTAGCTTTTTTGATTCAAACCTAAGTTTGAATAATCATAATGGGTTTGGATCTTTCAGTTTAAAACATTTTAGTTTGAACTCTTTAGGTTAGTGATCATTACACAATTTAACTATTACCTAATTAGTGATTGTGTGTTTGTGTCATGTTCGTGTTGTGTCTCAATTTATCTTATATTTTGCTTAATTTTTCATAGTGATTTAAATTAGAGAAAAAATTATAAGTTTGTGTTATTTTTTACGTGTTTAAAGTGTTATAAATTTATATAAATTTTTATATGTTAATAATTTATTTTGCTTAGATTTTAACACATTTGTGTATTTATAAGGGTGTTCATGTGTTTTTGAGTTGTGTTTTAATTTTTTCCATGCTATTTTTGTTAGTGTAAGCCCTATAAGCCAATCGTTGTAGTTTATGTGGCATTAGCATTTAGTGATTTCATTAAACAAACATTATATTTATTAATGTTAAGGAGGCATTTCTTTATCCATAAGATGTTATTTAACAATGTTAAGCATATCTTATGTAGATAAAGCCCACGAAACATGTTGGCCTCGTAAAGGAATTGTATTGACTTACAAATGTGGGATCCTTATGCATCAAAACCATATTCTAAAAATGTTATTGGTCATCATCTTATCATGAAAGAGCATTGACAATGCATAAAGACTGGCATATGTTAAGCCTCTATGCACTTGAAGCATGCATCTGATCTCATAAGTTAAACTATAGAGATACTTTGGGATAGCATATAGGTACTTGTTAAGTAGAATAAGTTCACAGAACATGACCCACTATGAGAGTTTCATTTGGTATTTTACTCAATTGTTTACAAAAATATTCTTATGAGTTAGTACTATAAGTGATCCTTAGACTTGTGACACTAAGACATCTTGTATGTGGATTTTCATACTTATAGATCATACGGGTTCATAATAGATGGATGTTTATGGCATGGTGGTTTAAGGTATGACATAAAGCATATTGAAGGTGGATGAGTAGTCCAAAAAAGATTCATCACCCCAAGTGATTTAAGAGGATATATCTCACATGTACTTGGCCCGTATTAACTCAAAGTCCTTGGCCAAGGCAATACTGATTATAGAGTTAACACATAAGGGTAGCATAATAATATGGAAATGGTTAAGAGTAGGCACTAAACCATACTCTTGCTATTTCCAAGATATATGATGAAAGATTGAATTATAATGAGATATTATACACTAAAAGGCTTGCTAAAACCATATTGGTGCTCCTTACGTGTTGGGTGGTGATGATGCATTATTAGATGCCAATCTTGGTCTATAAATATAAATATTCTTGATTAGGTACATTATATTTATTATCAACTTGATAAGGGCTTAATGGGTCACACACATAAGGTTGATTAGTAGAAATTAAAATCAGACTAGGCTTATAGACTTAATATAAGTAAAAGTTACTTAGGCCTAGTTTGTACTAGTTCATGTGGGCCAGGGCTTGGTGTGGATAATCATTAAAGGCTGGATACTTAACAACTTTGGTTTATGATAACCGGGCTTGGTGTACAAGTTCTTGTTGTCATGGAATCAATCCTAGACATCTGTAGGCTGAGGTATGAATCTTGAATGTTTCTTAATTTTCTTGATTTTAAAAATTAATAAACCAAACCATACAAAATGATTCAGCATAGAAAGTCTTGATAATATTTGTTTCATTTGTTTCCATTGCTATTATTGTAATTTAATTATTAATTTTTTAATCTACTTGTTTATCAACCTAAAACTTCCTTCAAGTGGTATTAGAGCCTCCTTATGTTGGTTTAATTAATCTGGTGTTTTAGTTGTTACCAATTGAAAAATCGTTTTGATTTTGATGTTGTATTGATCTATTTCATGCATCGAAAATTTTAGGAATTGTTTCTAATTAATTTTTAATTTTCCAGAATGTTAATCAATGTTTATTTTTAATATTTAGTTTAAATATGATTTTACTAATTAAATTGATGTTGAAGTAATCGGTTAATGATTTGGTGTTGAATTGTGCAAGTTGGCTCCATTTCAATGTGTCTGATGGTTTTGAAATTTTAAGTAGCTCCTGGTGTGACTTTTTCCTTGATTTTCCCCTTGAAAGTGTCATGAAAAGTTCATAATACTTGCTGGAAAATTTTGGATAATTTTTAAGTTGAAAACATTTCAATTTTAGGCCATATTGGGTGCACTAGGTGTGCTTAATGTGTGCGACACTTTGTCTTTCTTCTTAGAACCTGCATCCATGGCAGCAAATAGTTACTGCAGTTTGCTGTATTTTTTAGAGGTTTAATGGGAGGAAGACAATGGTAATTGAGTTTAACTAGGATGGCTTAAGAATGTCATAGATGGAATAGACTCCTAAGTGGACTGAGACTCTAGCTGTGCACCACTTCTTAAAATAATTAAGGAAGTTTAATCCAACCTCAATTCTTGGTATTGGATGTTTGATATGACCAGATCAAGATAATCCAAAATAGATAAAAGAATTATTTGCTAAACATTAGCAAAGTTGGTGTATAGACTTCCCTAAGAGGTTCAATATAATTAGGACTTATAATTACCATTAAACTCCTACTCATTTAATTGTTAAAAATTTCTTAAAGATATTTCAAACATGAATCGGATAAAGTAATAAGCATAGAATTAAAATGCAACTAAATTTTTTAATTAAAAAATATATTTAATTTAAATGAGTAAACCTATTTGGAGTAGGATTTGTTCTAATATGATTAGAATAAATATTAATTAGGTGAAAATTTTCAAATATTAAACTTCAAAATATGATAACTTGAATTTAAAACATGTTTATATATTCATAATTTTTGTGGATGTATCTGATGATTATGGACTAAACCCAATATGATTGTGAACATAAGGTTAATTGTTCATGGATGTCTATATTATTTTTAAATAGAGTCTACAAACCTTGCCTTATTTTTATTTTTTCTAGAGTTGTAAAATTCTTTTCTCAACTAATTCCTCTCAAATATAACTCAAGATTTCTTTATTACAAATGTAATTAGATTATATAGAAGTGTAAAATTAGGAATAATTAGCAAAGATTTTGTAACTCAAAGACAGAGATCCAAGAAAAGGCACCATGAAGCCCGGGAGATTGCAAAAAGCTTATGAAGACTTTGTATGTAATCACCTAGGAATTGATCAAGCAATTTCCTCTAATGGCTCAAGGAAATTGTATTAGATAAAGGCAATAATCATCATAGAAGTATGCATGATAGTTAGATTATTTTATGTGATATAATAAATGTTATACCTGCAAAAATGGTAAGACCTTAATTAAAGGACAAAATGAATATTGAAATCCATTAGACAATATTAAGTCACATGCTTTGCATGATAAAGACACCTTCCATTATTCATAACAAGATACTCAATCTCCAACTATTTAGATTTGTTGAGATGACTTAAGGTCTCTACTGTTTGAATTGCTTGAGTTATGAATTATGGGTCTTACTCAACTAATTCCATGTTGTCCAGATGCATTCAATTTGTTCGCATAGTGCTAGAAGTGATAGTTAGGTGAAATGTATATGATACATTTAGGCAAAGAGTTGCCACCTAATTGATTTAGGAATTGCATAGAGATGTAATTGATGAGCTATGTTACCTACTTGTGTTCTGTTGAGCTGACTTAAGGTTGCAACATGTTGAAAGGGGTCTCAACCCATTAGAAATAACTTCAAATGATTTCAAAAAAATAGTGAAGGCTATTATTTCAAAAAAATTATGGGAAGACCAATAAAGATTTAATACATCATCATTATTAGTTTAGAACATGAATAACTAATTATACTTATTTTCATACTATGTTGTTGATAACGATATTTATATTAATTACATTTTGAGACATACTGATGCTATTAACCTAAAATGTTTGGAATGGTATGACAAATTAAGAAATGTTCTTATAGGAAGAAGGTTGTTGACTTCCACATTAACATGATTGAATTGAATTACTGTACTATTGATTTAACCTCTTAGATAATTGACTCAGGATATGGATCACACTTATGTGATGACATGAGCTTGTTAAAGAATATTAAAAAAATTAGGCTCTAATGAGGTAGCAATGGATCAAAAATTGATGTCACTGTCATTGGAACCTACATCTTATCATTACCCTCAGGCATGACCTTGTAACTAAAAGGATGTCTTTATTTTCCTAGATTGTCTAGAAATACCATTGTGGTTTTATACCTCACAGTAAATAATAATTTTGAGTTTAGGATGAAAGGCAATAGCTACTCGATTATCCTAAATGACAGGGTCTATTGATCAACCTCATTACAAAATGGGCTATTTATGTTGCATCTTGAAATGCCAATACTCATCATAAATGTGAAGAAAGCTATGAAAAATGATCCAACGAAAACTTATGCCTAGCATTATAGGTTTGGACATGTCAATAAGACTGGAATAGCTAAATTACACAAATAAGCCTATCTCAATCCATTTGATTATGACTCATATGGAACATCTGAATGTTGTCTCCTTAGTAAAATGAGCAATACACCTTTTAGGGCAAAAGATGAAAAGACCAATGATTTATTAGGCTTAATACATGCAGATATATGTGGACCACTAAATACAATGGCTAGAAATAGGTATTCATATTTCATTACCTTTATTCATGATCACTCAAGGTATGGGTATGTGTGCTTAATGAAGTATAAGTCTAAAGATTTTGAAAAGTTTAAAGAGTTTAGGGTTGAAGTGGAGAAACAAACAAGAAAGAGAATTCTAACTCTTAGATTCAATTAAAGGGGAAATACTTAAGTTAGGAATTCTTGGGTCATCTAACAGAAATTCATATACTGTCATAATGGACTCCACTTGGAACCCCATAATATAATGGAATGTCTAAAAGGAGAAACTAAACCTTTTTGGACATTTGATCTATGATGTCTAAGGCTGACCTTCTGATATCTTTCTAAAGCTATGCCTTAGAGACTGCCACATATTTTCTAAATTAGTTTCCATCCAAATCATGGATAAGGCACCATATAAGATGTAACATTGTAGAAAACTATTTTTGTCTTATCTCGAGATTTGGGGCTATCCCACTTATATGAAGCAAATGATTTTTGACAAGCTTAGAGCTAGGTTAGATAAATGTAAATTTATGGGGTATCCTAAGAAAAATTATGGATATTATTTTGACTAGCCAACTAAACAAAAAGTGTTTGTTCCAAAACATGCAGTCTTCTTGGAGAAATAGTTTCTACTAAAAGAGTTTAGTGAGAGCAAAATTGATTTTGAAGAAGTTCAAAAACCATAAGTTAACATTTTATGGAACCAAAGTTGAGGGAAAAAGCATCAGATGCTTCAATCGAAACACAAGAGACATAGGAAATCTATCAATCTGTTAGGATTAGATAGGCTCTAAAGAGATATGGATTTTTCATGGATCAAGAAGGCTTGTCTTGTGATATTTAACCTTCCAATTATAAGGAAGCAAAGTCTAACATTGATTTTGAAAAAGGGCTTGACACCATAAAGTTTGAAATGGTTGCCATGGAAGGTAACCAAGCATGGACTTTGTTTAACCTACCCAAAGAGATAGGGTGTAAACGGATTTTTAAAAGAAAGACTGTCATATATGGCAACATGTAGACATATCAGGCCAGACTAGTAGCGAAAGATTATGATCAAGTTGAAGGCATTGATTATGAAGAAATCTTCTCACCAGTTGCCATGATATAATCCTTTCGAATTATGCTTGCTACTACTGCATACTATGATTCTAAGATATGGTAAATAGATGTAAAAGTTGTATTCCTTAATAGGAATTTGCAAGAGGAAGTGTACATGACTCAATCTACGTATATACATCTTATATTGTTATCCCATATCAATCTACGTACATACATCTTATATTGGTGTGTTTTTTTCTCTCCCAAATAAAGCCATCTTTGATTTACTTTATTTCCTTAAAAGGCTATTATGCAAATCACCAAGAACACAAGAAAATTTATTTTCTTTATTCATTTTTGATTTAGAATCGAGAGAGATAAAGCCAAAGGGAAGATTTATGAAATCTAAGCTGCTATTATGGCTCTTGGCATACAAAGTCTCTCCTTTTTAAAGGTTTTTAGAATCAATTATATGGATAATCGTTAAAGTGTAGACACTTAGATAGCTTTGCTTTACAACAACTGGGCTTTGTGTACAAGTTCTTATGGCCATGGAATTAATCCTAAACATCTCTAGGCTAAAGTGCGAAGAATCTTGAATGTTTCTTTAAGTTCTTGATTTTAAAGATTAATCAAAAACCATACAAGATGATCTACTTTAGGAAGTCAGTATTATTTGTTTCTTTTGTAAACTTTTGTAATCTACTTGTTTATCAACCCAAACTTCCTTTAATTTCATATCATGTCCCAAGTCTTACATGGTTTGTCATAATAATTCAATTTTAACTCTAAATTCATTTACTTAGAATTATACCATTGTACCAGCCATAAATAATATAAATATTATGTCCAAACCTTTAAATTGATTTCCTACAATAAAGCATAGGCATTTACCTAGCAATAACAATTTTATTATTGTTAAAGTGGTGTTATCCTACCGTGGTCTTATATTCAAGTTGGGCTTCTCCACCTATCATTAATTGGTTCTGGGTTGCATGGTTGATATGGTATCAGGCTAGGTCTATTATAGCCCGTTGCTGATGTTTTCTTGCCTTCCTATTGCGTGTTTTGCTACGTTTTTTGCTACATGTTTCATCACGTTGGTTTTTCATACAACATGTTACACCACGTGTTCTTGTTGCTACTCCATCACATCATATTTTCCTGCAACGTGTTATAATAGTTTTCCTGTCACATGTTATGTGATGTATTCTTATTCATATTGCATGTTTCATCAAGTCATATTTTCCAACAACGTGTTACGCCATGTGTTTTTGTTTTTATTGTGTACTACTTCATGTTAAATTCTTGTGTCTTATGTCCTATCACATTTTTTTATTAGTTAAGAAACTCAATTTAATATTAACAACCAACTTGAGTTTGAGAGGGATCTTAAAGTGAAAAATGTAGTAAGATATATTAGGGATTATGATATGACATATTAGAGATTGCATCATGATATTCTTGCTTTGTTCTTTCTAAAATGGTATCTTTTTATATAAATAGGCACTCTTGTACAAGCTAATAAAAAATTCAAACTGTCAACAATGTAACCCTTGTGGTATTTTCTCGTGGACCCATGAGATTGGTTGGTTTCTTTACTAGTCAGAAAGCATAACATGTGCTAATTTTTTAGCATTACCAATACCTCATCATGACTAGAAATAGTTTTAGGAACACATCTTTGATGCATAAAGATCCTATAATTGTAACTAATTATAATTCCTTTAAAAGGCTGAATGTGTTCCATGGGCTTCATTAAATTAGTAGTTCATGATTGTCAGCAAGAAATAAAAGACAGAACTAATGGTCAAACTAGTGTTCTTGGTTTAACTAATTCAACTATACTTCAATATTAAGTAATTTAGAAATTCAAACATAAAAAATAAGGGAAAACTAAAAGATTAAAAATTAAAAAGATAAAAACAAATAACATAACAAAAATAGCGTAAGTTTAGCATTTAGCTATTTCAATTCATATTTGAAACCCAAACAACCAAACCTATTTGACTTGTATTTAATTTGCAAATAAATAAAAATCATCTAGGCCATTAATTGTATATCTAGCTAGCAGAGAACTATAGTAGATAATTAAATAATTTATTTGAAAGGAAATCTCGAGCTCATGCATATCGACATAAGCAAAAAAATTTAGTCAAGATTAAACATATGTAGCAGAATTAAACAAAAAACACTCAGATTTCTTTAGGATCTTTAGGAAGAGATGAATCTAATTACAGTTTAATGCATAAATCTATTAGAAATCATACATGTTTAAAAACTCATAACTCTAAGCATGCTAATTATTACATGAACGCACCATGAGTTGATTATTATGATCTCTTCTTGAGGCTAATAGTAATCTAAGTGTTCTACCTCTAATGGTGATCCATACAGATGCCTATTAGAACTTTCATGAGGTTTGATGGTTCTCTAGTGCTAGCCAGAAGACTTCTCAAGCCTTAACCAAAAGGTATATAGCCAATAGATTGAGATCTAAAGTGATCTAGGAATAATTCCTAGACCTATTGCACCAAAGAGAAGGACAAATAGCTCTATAGTGAAGTAGCTATTTTTTGCAAATGCTAATAAACAGATTCAAAAATCATAATTCTTGATTCTAGTTGATTCCACTGGGATAGAAAATTTATTTTCTACCTTTATTGTGATAAAAAACACTTTGAGATCACTTGGAATACCAATTGACAGAAAGAAAGCTTAAAAAAGCAGAGATTTAGTGATTTAGCCAATTTCACAACTTTTGTGAAAAGCTAATCTCTCAATGATAGAAAACTATTATGTCAAGAACGATTCAAAAATACTTAGAAAATGTAAGATTGTGCAATGAGAGCTAAAAGAAGTACAGAGTTATGCTAAACCCCTTTGGAAAAGTCTAAGTTTGGTGCCTAGGGTCTCCCCTATCCTTTCTAATTAGCCAAAGAACCTTTATAATGAATTTAGATACATCTTAGGCTAGGTTTGGCTTGACTAATGGGTAAACTGAGCCCATTACTAACATACCTAGAAGGTGGTGCATTTCAGGGTGTTGCTTGAAGCCCAATTGAAACTATTTTAATCAACTTGTCCATGATTAGGCTGTAGTTTTAACTTATTAATAGTTTAGCCCAATAGCACACCAAAGATAGCTATTCCATGTGCCTAGCCCATTAGCAAGCCTAACTTGGAATAGGTCATAACTAAACTCTCTTAACTTGATAAATAGGGCTTTTGGCCTAACTCCTAAATTAACATGTTAGATAATTTAATTCATAATTAAATTTTCTAACCCAAGTAAAATAATTTTTACTTCACGTAAATAATATTAAATAACTATTTAAATAATTATCAGATAATTATTTAATTTTCCAAATACAATTATTTGGCTTTATTTAATAATAATCCTAAAACCATGTCTACAAATAGACATCATCTTTTAAGGCATTCTTATCTTTACTGCCTTATAAAGACATCTCTAATTAAATTTCATAAATCTAATTTACGTCTTAAATTATTCTTAATTGAACTTATTCAATTAAGTCCTCCTTATTATGCTTTTTATTTAATTAAGTCATACTTAATTAAGTCTCAGTTTTAATCTAATAGATCTTTTTATTGTGTGTGACCCATTAGGCTTCCATCATAATGACAATAAATATAATTACCCAGTTAAGTGTATTTATATTTATAGACCAAGAGTAGCCTCTAGCAAGGCATCATGGTGACTCAGTATGCAGGAAGAGTCAATGTGACCTCTTTAATAAAATTTTCAATAACTAGCCTCTCAATATACTTCGGTCATTTCACTAAATATCCTAGAAAGATCATGAGCATGGTGCAATGTCTGCTCATGTATTAATCCATATTAGTTCCTGTAGCTTTTGGTTAACCTCATGAATTTAAAGAAAAAATTTCTTCTATATTCATCATATGTTGGCTAACGACTTTATCAAGTTAACCAAAGCCCGAGAACAAATGAGATATGTCTTCGATACCACTTGATATGGTGAATCCTCTCTAGATCACTCATCCACCTATGTATGGTTTATGCCATACCCAAAACCACCCTACTAGAAACATCCATCTATTATGAACCCATTCGTGATGGAATCAAAACATGACACTCCTCATACAAGTACCTGGTATCATAAGTTTGAGGACTAATATACACGACTGGCACATGAGAACATATTCCATAGACACTTTAATAACTTATACCAAATAGAGTTCTCATACAAGCCATGTTCAGTGAACTTGTTTCCATAAAACAAGCAGTACAAATGTTATCCCTAAGTATCTTTGTAATTCAACTTTTATGAAATCAAAGAATTACATGCATTAAATGCATAAAGGCTTAGCATATGCTAGTCTTTATGCATTGTCAATGTCCTTTCTTGACAATACGATGACTAGGAACGTTTTTAGAAATAAATCTTTGATGCGTAAAGAGCTTATTGTTACAACTCATTACTAAGTTTGCAAGGCCATTATGTTTCATATGCTTTATTTAATTAGTGTTTGCATAAGTGCCAATCATACCACTAACATAAATGAAAACCTAGAATCACTAACTAAAGTGATTGGTTGCATTAGTAACTGTTATATACCTTATCCAATCTAATTGGCTTTAGAGCATACACTACATGATGAGGGTAATGATAGATACTAACTAGTAACAACCTATATAACATAGCCTTGCATTAAGGTTGTATGTTGTTAATGCTTCAATGAAACTTTATAAAATGCAGGAAAAGAACAAAAAAAAACTTGACAAAAAAATCAATGAACAATTGAGAACATGAGTTCAAGATTGGTAGACTTTGAATAAAAGGAAAAACAAGCAAGTAATTACTTTGAATGCTCTTGGTCCTTAGAGCTTATCAAGTTGTAGATTACATGGAGTGAAAATAAAGCAATAAAGGAGCAACAGAAGAACTCATTTATAGACATTGACCTTGCAGTGAATGAAATCATGAGGGGTGGTTGAATTGATTTCACAAAATTCTTTTGCAAATAAAAACTTTAAGAACTTAAAATGAGAAATTCAAACAATGAAGCACCTAGAGTTATAAGCTAGTGAAATGAACAAATAAAAGAGTAAGGGAGAAAAAAGCAAACATAATGATTTATAAAGGTCTAGCCTTGATGCTTATGTCTTTTGCCTTGGCCTCACCTATCGAGGAGTACCACAATTCACTAACTTGAATTGTTACATTTCAAGGATAAGGTATAACCTTTACAACTCTTATCTTTTAAGGACACTATAGCAGGGTCTAAGCCCCTATCTTTTGTGGTTAAGATAGAACCTTCTCACACTAGTTTTGAAGGCTAAGTAGAAAATTCTCCGCTTAATACAAAGATTGTTGTGTAAACAAATAAAACCTCCAAAGGCTAGGTGTTTACTAGTGGTTAGGTTGAAAGGATGATAATCCTAAGGATAGAATTACAATGAATAGAAGACTATACAAGTTTTGAACTAACTTAAAGCTTAAAGAGATGAAAGTTCTAGCTATAAACTTTCCCTTTACTTAATTGTTGCTTATGGAGGTACTGGTGAAGCTTATTTGTAGCATATAAGTGGTTTATGGTTGGGGATGTGATAGAGTCATTGGAAGCTTCATTAATGTGATCACGGTTATTCCTACAATGACGTATCAATGCAATTACTATGGTTATCGATACTGTAGACACCAAATTTTGCCTGAGCCTTTTTTTTAGCAATCAAAGATATTTATGACTGAAAGTAGGGTGATCTTCTTGAGCTAGGTCAACCTCCTTCATAAGGACTAAGCCTTTTCAAGACTTATCTAGTCATGTCTAGATGAATGCTTGTGCATAACCAAAAAATTACCTTTTTAAAGGTCATAAACAATGAACCTCGGATAAAAAAGATGAGTGTTAAGAAGAAAAATTAGCTTTTATATACCTTTTTATGGAATTTTGAAATTTATTTTTAGATATGATATCATGGTCAAATTTTCCATCTTCAAAAATTTTTAAAATTTTTTTTGTAAAATTTTGCAGGTCGGTCATCATATTTCTTATCGATGCCTATACAGTATTTATGATGATGCTCAATCTTTAAAATCCAAAATGTACAAGAAAAAGTCCATATTGACATTTTATACCACAAGGTGTCAAGTTATCAAATTTATCAATTATATTCAAAATTTTTATTATGCAACGAGTTTCCTGCTTGCAAAATTTTTTCAATAAAAAGCTATCCCAGATTCCCAATTTTTTGTTCTACCCATTAATATTTTGAGCAAAGTGTTGAATTCAGCTTATTTTTTAAAATTTGGATCTACTTTTGGAATTTTCTCATTCCATAAAATACAGAATTTCTATTCGATAAGGTTTTTTTGAATTTTCCTAAGTATAGTATTTTAAAAATTTTTATACACTTTCAATAAATTAATACAAATTTAGCCTTTCAAACCTTAATTCATTTCGTGAATTTTCCATTTTTTTTTCAAATATAGATTTTCTTCTATAACGGTTAGTTTATGTGAACTTTTACGAATTTGAAATTTTTAATCACTTTTTTACACATAAAATATCCCAATTTATTTACAAAAATTTTTTTAGAGTTCAGCACTTGGGACATTTTTCAAATATTTTCTTGTGATTGAAACATGAAATTTCCCATTACATGAATTTTTCTACGAAGAAAAAAATCCAAGCATGGAATTTTGTTTTTTTTTTATTCATGATTTTTTTCATTAATTTTATTTCCTAATAATATAGAATTTTTCATTTAGTACATAAAGTTTCTTTTTTAGCCCCCATATTTTAGATTTTTCTAATTTTGGACATATTTCTTTCAAATTTTCACATAAAAGATCATTTTTGATTAATTTCTTCCACTTGGAATTTTTCCATGGAAATTTTATTTTCATAAATTAAATATATTTCCATCCATTTTATTTTTAATGGGCCAAGAGTATTTTCCTTTTGATAGGCTTTAAAGCCCATGAATTTTCTAACAAGCCCACCAAGCCCATTTTAAGTTCCAATAAGCCTACCAAGCCTATATATTTTCCCACCAAGCCCATTTTAATTCCCTAACATTTTTAATTTTCCAACAAAGTCCACTAACCTTTTTTCTTTTCTTTGATGAATTTTTTATATACATCAATTATTTTGGTTCAAAATTTTCTTTATGGATTTTCAATTGGAATTCCCATATGATTAAATTCTTAATTTAATTTATCATATGTAGAAATTTATTTCATTTTTGAATAGATGAATTTGAATCCAATATTTGTTTGTTACAATTTAATCTTCCAATTTAATTTCTTTCATAGAATTTCCAATTAGGATTTTTGCACTTTGATTTTATTTATTCCTTGACTTCCAAGATTTTTATAAATGCATGTAAGTTTCTAATTTAAATTTGTTTGCACATAACTTATTTTAATTTTAGATTTGCTAATTGTGTTGTATGAAAATCAACTTGGTTGGAATTGAATTCTTTTCTAATTAGTTTTGTTTCTTCTAACTAATTATATCAAGTTAGGCCAAAAGTACGACATGATCATCATGCCGCTTAAACTAGCAAAATCATGACAATAAAATGGTGGCTTGTAAGAAAAAATGACAAAGGCATGGGCTTATGATACGCCATTAATTATGTTCAACCTAACAAGTTAACAAATAAAAATGAAAAGAAAAAAGCATAGGAAAAGCATGGAAATTCGGAAAAAAAGGATAAAAATCCTCTTTGGCCAAATCATCCTCCCCTATAAATAGGGGATGATGTTTTTCATTTATGCTTCTTAGTTTTTGAGGCCAAAAAAAAACCAAAAAAAAAGAAAGAAAAAAGGGAATTTGATTTATTTGAAAGCTTTCAATGTAGTTTTTTTTCTTGAAAATTCATTTTGTTATTCTTATTTTCTATTTTTTTTTTCATTTCATTTTCATCTCTTTCAACTCTTGATGGTAGTTCTATGATCCTTATTTATTAAACTATGGCATTTTATGCTTTGAAAGCTAAGCTTGGAAACATGACCATTCCATTTTTTTGTTTAAATTTCATTAAGGCCATGTTTTCAAAGTTTAAAATGCTTTAAAATCATGTTCATATATGCTAAAATAAATTCTAATGTTGATGGATTTCATAGCTCATGCATTGTTGTGTTTATCTCTTTTCTTGGATATTTAGTTTATGATTTTTTCTTGGATATTGATACTTTAAGAATTTTTGTTGTGTGTTAAGCTTGGTAGTATTCTAGTATAATACTAACATGCATTTAGGTCTACTTTCATGAAAAGTGAAAAATTTTTAGGGGTATTTTGTGAATAACCAAAATTTAAGGGGCTAAAAAGTTACTTTTCCTTTAATTTTTAGGCTACTTAGGGTTTGTTTTGGTTCATGGTAGCACATATAGGGGTTGTTTCATAATTTTTCCAATTTTTAACTCATTTAGGTGTGTCTTTTAGCTATGCCAAAACCATAGGGGTCAAAATGCAAAATTTCATTTTTTAGGCCCTTCAGGGTATTTCTTAGCTTGTAAAACCCTTAGGGATTATTTCATAATTTTTCTAAAATTTTCCAACTCATCTAAGGGCATTTACATGCCTAGTCAAATAGTTTGTAGCTAGAAAAATAGAACTTTTCAATTTTTGGGCATTCAAAGCCTTTTCATAATTTTAGAAACCTTTGGGATTAAAGTGCAAATTTGAAAAATATTGTTCCAATGCCAGAAGTATTTGGCCAAATAGTCCCAGGCCATTTTTTGAATTTTCCATGTGTTTTTTATTCACTTAAATATTTTTATGCATTTCCAACCATTTAGGGGTAATTTTATAAATTTTAGAAAGTTTTGTGACCTTTTAGTGAAGTCTTGTGTTTTAGGATTGATTGAGTCATTTTCTATTTTACCCATTTAGGGTGTTTTGGATATTTTAGGAAATTTTCTAGCATCTAGGCCATTTTGAGGTTAGAGTGTAATTTAAAAAAGTTTAGACCTATTAGCAATTTTATTATTTAGGTCACATTCACCATACAAATTGCCCACTTAGGGTTTGATTATCATTCTATGTCATTATCTAGTCTTTTAGGATTATTAGGATACTTTCATGTCGGAGGTATACCTTAGAGGATTTTAGTAATTTGTCTTAGAATTGAGTCCTTTAAGATCATCAAAATACTTTTATGTCAAAGTTACACTTTAGGGATAGGTTGGTCATCTCAAGTTATTATTGAGTCTTTTAGGGTTAGTAGGATACTTTCATGTCAAAGGTATACCTTAAAGGGCATTTTAGTATATTGATCTTAATTGAGTCTGTTAAAGTTACCAGTATACTTTTATATCGAAGGTATACTTTAGTGGACATTTTGGTCTCTTTGACCAAATTCAAGTCTTTTAAGTCTAGTGTATACTTTTGTCAAGACCAAGTATATTTTATGAATTACTTTAATGACGATATATCCCAATTTTCTCAGATAGAATAATCAGTTCAACTTAGGAGATTTAGAAATATGAGAAGTATATTTAAGTACTGGACACTAAAACAAAATAAAAATCAAGTTTTAAATTAACACGTAATTAAGAGGTACCAATTTTTGGGCATCCTGATAGGGACCATTCCTTATGATTGTAATTGACTCCCAAAGCTATCACATGATCTCTAGTAAGTGTGGACCTCAAATTTTATTTTTTAGGGTTTCATAACCCTCCAAATGTGAACTTTGGTAGGTGACCAATCTCACCTAGCCAAAATAGGTTAGTGGTGACTCAAAGGCAAATCGTCATTTCGTAATGACTATTTAAAGTTAAGTCAAGTTAGCAACTCATCTCGATGACTTAATCCCTAATAACAAAAAATAAAATATATACAGGAACGAGTGATTCACTTACCTTTTAAGTCTGATGGATTGGTATTTGTGTCTACCCACGTTGCAATAGATACATTGCATTTAAAGCATATGAATATGACTGTTGGAAGGTTATGTATCGATACATTGCAAGGATTATATCAATAATATTCACTATGTATTGATACATTGAAGACATGTATTAATACAATCAAGGGCTTTAACTTAGTTTAGCTACTGCTAAGCATTATATCGATACGTACACCTAAGGTATCAATACATTGATATCAAAAACTAACTTTTAAGTGTTTTTTATGAGGTTAAAGCTCATAAAACTTATCCCAAAAATGTTTTATACTAAAGTATGCATTAAAAACACATTTTAAAAGATTTAGAAACATTCTAGTATTTTTCAAAGAATATTAAAATAAACCTAAGGAAAAATACTAACTTGAAAATATTTAATTATAAGATAATTAAGCTTAAGTTTTTGTTATATCAAAATCGAGAATAATTCAAAGCTAATATAGCTAACATCTCCCCTTTTTTTGATATGATAAAACTTAAGGTGAATTTACTTGTAAAACTCTCCCTTAAACATTTAAAGATTTTCAATAAAAATTCCTCCTTAATAAAAGCATTATTTAAAGATATAAAAATTTTGTAAAATCTTTTCTAAAACATGGAAATGGCAAACAATGTCATATTTAGCCATAAAATTATAAACTGACATAAATCATTTCATATGCATGAGATGTGATCAAAATGGACATATGAGATAATTTTCCTCCTATTTGCTTTCAATAGAGATATTTAATTAAAATAAGCAAATTACCCCTAAAATTCTCCTTTTTTTTGTTATATCAAAAAGGAAGATTAATTCAAAGCTAGGAATGCGAAGTCAAGCAAGAGTTCATACAAGGTATATAAATCATGAAGCAATGAAGTATATATATACCAATTGTTAGGTAAAAAATATAGGCATTAAAGATCATACAATAGTTCATATATTTCATGCATTCATTTGTAAGCATTTAGGCAAAAATTGGATTATGAGTAAAAACACATACTAATTGCTATTAAAATAAATCCTAATTGTTGTCCATGTGCATAATTATTGAAATTTTAATTCATATGAATGTTACTTATAATCAATTAACTTAACCACATGGAAAGTTTGAAAAGCATTTGTCTAAAGCATTGAAAAACTTCCATAGGTTGGAAAAATATTTGCTCATGCAAAGAATTGACAATTTGAGCAATTTAGACATAAATCATCATTCTTAATCAATTTCACAAGTGAATGTACCAAGTGTTAGTACAAAGTGTCTTTATATGCAACTTAAGCATTTAACCATAAAAAGGCATATTTGAATTGTGGTCAAGGATAGTTTATGTTAATCAATGAACATGTGTAAGATCAAGCATAAGCGTTATGAACTATGAGTTAAGTCAAAGTTAATTCAATCAAAGTATTTTAACTTAAAGACATGTTCAAAGATTCATACAAGGCAAACATTTCAAGCATACATGACATACAAAGATATTAGTTGTTAACTGAACTCATGCATGTCACTAAACTCATTGCTATAGATAAGAGTTGTGTGGCATAAGTTTAGCAATTACTTCAATTCCAAGCTTTGTTGATATGCTTGTTTTGACTTTGAGCCTATGATTCCAAGTATGGAGCAATCCTTGATGTCCTAGGCTTGATTTAGATAAGATTAGCATGTTTGATTTGCTTATTGTGTTTTACAAGTGTGCATTCAAGGAATGGCTTTTATCTTGATGTTACCTTGCACAAATTTAGAAAATCTTGGCAAAAAATTAAGCATTAGTAGTACCAAGATATTGAAGGTAATATATAAATTTTTAAAAAAGATGTTCAATAAGCATTAATTTTCAAAAGAAAGAACAAATGATATGAAAAGAATCTGTATTCTGGTGAAGTCCGAACTTATGCAACAATAGCATTTAAAATCAATAAAGTAGCATTCATTATGCAGCTAAAACTGAAACAATAAACATGAAAGTAGCCAAACTTCCCTCTGGATTTTTAGGAAGGATGTCAACATGTAGCATATTAAAACTCAGATTTAATAAAAATTGAATCATACATCTAAACAATGATTGCCTAACTTTCAGATATTGTAATCCAGAGTAATATCCAATCTGAGAGATCCCTGAAGGTAGGCAACTTAGCTTCTGATCGGATCAACGAGGTCATGAGTAACAAACTTGTCTTGCCTCCAACGGTAATCCAATGAATGATAATGGAAGCCATCTCAAGGATCAATAATGCTTTGATGCTAGCAGAAGACTCAACGAGCCTTAACCAAAAGATGATTATGACTCATTTTTTCCTTCATTTGATCCAATAACTCTTCCAAGAGGATTTATTTTCTAAAGAAAAAGGGAAGAATGTGCAAGTTAGGAGGAAGAACAGGTGGCGACAATGGGGGTTTTCTTCCTTTAGGTGGTAGCACTTAGGAAAACTTGAGAGAGAATAATTTTTTTCTCAAAACTAAATCATTTCAAAATGTTTCAGCTCACCTCAACACTTAGCCATCCATCCCATTTTCTTTTCAGATAAATTCAACAACAATTTTCATCAAGAGTTGTTCTTTACATAGGTGAAACACTTTCATCTTAAGCAACTTCATTTTGATTCCAACTCATTTCACTATGGTGGCAGAGCCCACTAACAAAATAAGCTCTAAGGAATATGGTCAAGACACCATAAATCTCAACACGATACGCCATAGTTTGTTTACCTAAATTAGGTTTCTTTGGAGTTTAATCTAAATTATTTATCATATAAATAAATTAATTTATCTCATATAGTTATCATTTAATTAAATATAAGATAAATAAATATAAACCTTTTAGCTAAATTAAATAATCCTTTTATGAATTTGTATCCAAATAAATTAAATTAAAACAATTTTAATTTAATAATAATATTAAATAATTAATATTTTAATAAGATTATCCAAGGATTTTGACTAGGATAGTTCCACCATATAATGTCTTTATTTAGACATTATCCATTTAGACATAGTATATCTCAAATTAGACATAATCTACCTAGACATGGAATGTCTTAATTGAGACATTATCTAGATAAGACAATCTTGTCTTTTGTGTCTTAAAAAGACAACAAAATCTTAGATTTCACAAAATCTAAATTTTTATCCTAAATTAATTTTTAATTGAACTTTTCTATCAAGTCCTCCATTTAATCATCTCTTATTTAATTAAGTCAAACTTAATTAAATCATGATTTTAATCCGATAATATCATCCTATTGTGTGTGACCTATTAGGTTCCCCCCATGTTGGCAATGAACATAATTAATCTCATTAATCATGTTCTTAGATTAAAAGTGGGATCTAACAACCAATCACAGTCGCCTAAATGTTGAAGAGTCAATGTAACCTCATCGAAAGCTTTTAGTAACTGGCCTATTAGTGTAATACGATCCTTTCACCATATATCTTGGAATAAGCATGAACATGGTGTAGTGTCTACTTATGTCTTAATCCATGTTTGATCTTGCAACTCAAGGTTAATGATCATGAATCTACGAGGAACAATTCCTTATAATTCACTTTGCTGTAGTCAGAGACTTTAGTCCTATTAAGCATAGTCAAGATCATTTAAGATATCTTTCTAATGTAACTCAAAGTGGTGAATCCTATTTGGATCACTCATCAATCTTCAATGTGTTTTATATCATACCTAAAACCATCTTTGTTTGGAATCCATCAATTGTGGACCCATTCGCAATGATCTCTAAGTATGATACTCCACATACAGGATGACTTGGTACTGTAAGTCTAAAAACTAATTACATGATTAGCATATGAGAACGTATTCTGTAAACACTTGAGTGACTGCTACCAAATAGAGTTCTCATATGAGCTATGTTTAGTGAACTTGTTTCTATAAAATAAGCACCCATATGTTGTCCCCAAGTATCCTATATACTTTAACTCATAAGGCTAGTTATATGCATCATTTACATGGAGGCTTAACATTTGCTAGTCTTTGTGCATTGTCAATGCCCTATCTTGATAATACGATGACTAAGAACATTTTTAGAAAAACAACTTTGATGTAGAAGGATCTCATAATTATAACTCTTTACAATTCTTTTGCAAGGCCATTATGTTTTAAGGGCTTCATCCAATTAGTTGCATGATATTCAATCACTACACTAACATGAATGAAAACCTTTATTACTATGAAGCAGTAACATGTATATAGTTAATTGACTATGTATGCTATGTTCTAATTCGATTGGTTTAAGGGCATACACCAACATCTTGCATTTGAAATAATCATATTGTTCTTAGTGTCTACTAATTGGAGAATATGTTAATTCATTCTTGATAATCTCTATTATTAAGTCATAAAATTGTTGGGATCACAATGAGACCTTGATTCCAATCGTACAGCTCAGTTGTTTTACAACTATTGCAATCAACTTTAATTAGTCGAGTGGCTTTAGATCCAAAACTAACCATTTTCGCAAGCCTTGATGAAATGATTTGTTCGATCGCTTAGACATAAATATGCAATCTCTCAAGTTGGAACTTTTCTAATATTATATCCAAGTATTTATAACTTTGTTTGTCACCTTTTCATGAATATTGACCATTAATTATTCATGAATACTCCTACTAAATCTCATTTATGAGATTTCTTATAGGGAATTCAATTCTTACTTAAACTAAATTTTACTTAATTGGGCTTTGTTTAATAGATAGGTATAAAATGCATAGACTAAGTTGTAGAATGGTTCTACTAAGATTTATTCAAATAAGGAAATTAAAAGAAGCATGGTATCCATATGCCAACAATAGCATATATGTGTTCATAACACTTATCTTAAATAAATTTCCTCATAATAGGCCCAAAATGCCAAAATAAAACATCCAATGTTTAAAAGAATAAATCATAAAAGTTTTTTTATAAACCTTCTAAAATAGTTTGGCAAGCTTGATCTGCATTAATGAGGTCGCCAACTCCTTTGTCCATCTTTAATTTTCTTTCTTCTTTTCTTTATAATTGGTTCCTACAGTATGTCAAACATATTTAGTATCGATAGTCTGGCATCTTATACCAAAAAAAAGTAAATGAATTTATGAATTTATACCTGAGGCAAAAAATCTTTTTAACTTTTTACCCTTGACAGATATCTTTGTAGTTTCTCCTCCAATGACCAGGCTTACCGTAGTAATCACAAGTTCCCTTATCGTTCCTTTCCTTAATCTTTACCCCACTGATAGGGTTCAAACTCTTTGAGCTAGAAGGCATATCCCATTTCAAATTTTTTCTTCTTTTTCTTCATTTTCCTAGAAGTAAAAGTAACAAAACGGATAGCCTTCTCGTTGGTAAAAGATTTCTTTGCCATTGTTAACATATTTAATAATCCTGAGAGAGATGTCTCTAAATTCAAGTTAAAAATTCATACAAACTGTGAAAAGCTTGGTGGTAGAGAGCAGAGAACTAAATCAATGGCCAACTCACCATTTATAGACCAAACCAATTATACTAATCTATGATCCATCCAATTATCCTAAGCAAATAAGTCCTCATAGGAGTACCTTTTGACATCTTCCCTTTGAATAATTCTTTTGAAGCGTCAAATCTCTCAATAAGCCTTTCCTTATCAAACATTTCTTTAAGGTTTAGGATGATGTTTAGAGCATTCATGCCCTCATGTTGCTTTTAAAGAGTAGGTGACATGCTAGCCATCATCACACATATGGCTTGCACTATGCCCTCTTTATTCCTTCTATAGGCATCTTCTTTTTTCCTTAGAAGCATCAGCTACAAGCTTGTCAAGTACGGGTTGATCAAGGACATAAGCCTTGTTTTCTTATCTTAAAACAATTTTAACTTTGTAGAACCAGTTGATAAAATTTGGCCCAATCAACTTATTAGCATCCAATATGCTACGAAGTGACAAATTTGAAGTCATAGTTCTTATTTGTATCCTGTATGAAGTTGGAATATATTTTATTGTCAATAACATAAACAAAGAATTTATTTAGTTAGCTTTTATTACTAAAATGATTTTTCTCATTATTTTTATGAAATTATAACTCTCAACTATAATATGAAAAGTTCAACACTCGAATCTTCTTAACGAGCTAGCCATCTCTTTTATTCTTATATAGCCTTGAGTGACTTAAAAAATTATGTAAAAACTAATTGAGTAAGTAACTTAGTCTACCAATTGCATCTTTATGCAGCTCTTAGATTACTAAGGTGGTAACCTTTTACCTAAATACATCTTATGTATTTCTCCTAAGCATAGCCTTTAAAGCCATGTGGTCAAGGTGTATGCATCTAGACAACATAGCCTTGTTTAGGTAAGACCCATTAATTTGAACTTAAGTGGCTTGGACAAAAAGGACCTTAAGTGACTTAAAAAATCCCTATGGTCAAAACTCAAGTATCGTGTTATAATTAATAGAAGGTTTCTAATCATGCTTAGGCATGGACTTAATATTTTACAAAAGATTTCATTTAATTAATTGATTAGGTCTTAGTGATTTGAATTTGGATCATTTTGCATTTGCATTTATTTTAGGCATATATGTGTCATATATGTATTAACATAAAATAAATCTAGTCATGCAATCCTACATGGATGATTATGGACTTTTATCTAAGTCTAATTTCCAAAAGCCATTTGGAAACTAGTTGGTCAAAACCCTAGGATGCATAACAAAGTCTTTGCAATCCTTGATAGTGATCTCTTTAGACAATTCTTAATGGTGCCATCTTCTATTTACATTTTGGATATAAGAAAGTTCCCTAAACTAGCCTAATCCTAAGTCTTGCAACTATATAACTTTTACAAATGTTTAGAAGAATCCTCAAGTTACATTCGAGGGGAGTTAGGTGACAAAGAGAATTTTATAACTCCAGAATGAAATAAAGATAAGGTAGGGTTCGCAGACCATATTTAAAATAAATACTATAAAGAAAGAATCAACCATACATTTACCTAGTCATACTAAGGTCTAAGTCCATAACCATCCATCATGCTTTAACAATTTATAGCATAATATTGTATAGCTAATGTCACATGGTAATCATATGCATTCAATGTATAAACGTCTATAAACAAGTTTATTACATTTAACAAAGCATCTATAAGAATCGGCCAAAAGATTGAACACAATTAACCTAATTCCTAACTTTTAGGATACTTGTCTTAAAATGGACATTTACCTAACTTTTAGTTGATTTATCTTAACAAGGAAAAATACTTCATTACATGCTTTAACGTTTCCAGATTTGACATGTTAAGAATTAAATCATAGTAATTCATTTTAATAAACAATTTATAAAAAATCCCATTTCCAAGTTTTAATTCTTTACAAAATGCCTATTTAGGGAAACTAGTTATCTTAAAATCTTTCCAATTTGTTAAGCCACTCTTAACTTTTAGGAATCTTATCTATTAGATAATTGTTATCTAATCCAACTAGAGTTAACTCCAAAATTTTAGGAATCAGATTCCTAATTTTTAGGTATTTGACACCTACTAAAAAAATAGTTCCAACAAAAGTCGAACAATAACAGTTAGTATCCATGATATAGGCGATCTTCTTAGCCATGTGAATGGCTTTTGATCGCCACCTTTGGAGGATGATTGGGTACTATTTTTAGGTGCTGCCAAAAGATCGATCCACAGCAGCAACCACTATGGCAACAAATTGCCATTCATAGGTTTGATTTTGTAATGAAACAAGAGCGGCAACGATTGCCATAAATTCTAGCAATTAAATCAATCCAAAAATTGAATCTTATTCAGCTTACTTGCTGTCCTAAGATGCAGCAAATTTGTGAAACATTTCCATAAGGATTTCTAGGTGCACTAGGCATAATAGATCCTCCAAAGTTGCCCAACCCAAAAATTCCAGCTTTGAGATCTCTACACACTAAGGCTAAAATTAGCTTTCTTTAAGTCAAAATAAATATAAATAATTTAAAATTAATTTTTTATACATAATATATTGAGAAAAACAGAATATAAAATATATAAATAAGTAATTTTTATAGCAAAAAAATTTAGAAAAATTGACCTAGTGATTGCATTTTAGGCAGGCTAGACAACATCGGTTTTCAACATTTTGATGCATAATTAATCCAAATCAATTTAAAAAAATTTTTGTCCATCTAACAATTTAATATTGATTAAAATACACATTTGGCATGCTGTCAAAAATTAAGAAAAAATTTTATAAAAATTGTTTTGTAAAGATTACATGACTGAATCCTAGGTTAATTACAATGTTAGGCTACACATACTCACGTAATCTACAACCTATCATGATACCACTTAAACGGAATCCATATTCTGGTGAAGTCTAGCTTCATGTAATAGTAGCATTTAAAATTAATAAAACAACATAATTACGTAGTAGAAACAATAAACAAGAAAGTAGATGGAATTCTCTAGATCTTTAAGAGGGATGTTAACGTGTAGCATATTAAAATTCAAATTGAATAAAAATTAAATCATATCTAAAAAGGGATTACCTAACTCTCAAATAGAGTAATCTGGAGTAATATCCAATCTGAGAGCTCCTTGAAGGTGTGCATGTTGGTGTCTAATTGGACTAACAAGGTCATGAGCAATACACTTATCTTGTTTCTAATAGTAATCAACATGGATGATAGTGGGAGCCTTCTTAAGGATCAACGACTTTTCTATGCTAGCTCGAAAACTTAACAAATCTTAAATAAAAGATAATTGGGACTTCTTTCTTCCTTCACTTTATCCAAGAACTCTTCTATGATGGTGTCTTCTCTAAAGAAAAAGGGAAGAATATGTGAGGTAAGAGAAAAAATCAGTGGTGGCAATGGTGGGTTTTCTTTCCATAGGTGATGGCATTTAGGAAAACTTGAGAAAGAACAATTTTCTCTCAAAACTAAATCACTTCAAAGCATTTCAATTCACCTCAACACTTAGCCGTCCATCCCATTTTCTTTTTAGTTAAATTCAACAACAATTTTCATAAAAGTTCTGATCAAAATTAAACTCCTTACATAGGCGAAACACTTTCTAAGCAACTTCATTTTGATTCCAACTCTCCTCACTATGGTGGCCAAACCTAATCATAAAATAAGCTCTAGGGAATTCGACCAAGACACCATGAATCTAGACATAATTCTAGCTTGGTGCACTATAGTTTATTACATTTGTAAAGATTACATGACTGAATCCTAGGTTAATTACAATGTTAGGCTACACATACTCACGTAATCTACAACCTATCATGATACCACTTAAACGGAATCCATATTCTGGTGAAGTCTAGCTTCATGTAATAGTAGCATTTAAAATTAATAAAACAACATAATTACGTAGTAGAAACAATAAACAAGAAAGTAGATGGAATTCTCTAGATCTTTAAGAGGGATGTTAACGTGTAGCATATTAAAATTCAAATTGAATAAAAATTAAATCATATCTAAAAAGGGATTACCTAACTCTCAAATAGAGTAATCTGGAGTAATATCCAATCTGAGAGCTCCTTGAAGGTGTGCATGTTGGTGTCTAATTGGACTAACAAGGTCATGAGCAATACACTTATCTTGTTTCTAATAGTAATCAACATGGATGATAGTGGGAGCCTTCTTAAGGATCAACGACTTTTCTATGCTAGCTCGAAAACTTAACAAATCTTAAATAAAAGATAATTGGGACTTCTTTCTTCCTTCACTTTATCCAAGAACTCTTCTATGATGGTGTCTTCTCTAAAGAAAAAGGGAAGAATATGTGAGGTAAGAGAAAAAATCAGTGGTGGCAATGGTGGGTTTTCTTTCCATAGGTGATGGCATTTAGGAAAACTTGAGAAAGAACAATTTTCTCTCAAAACTAAATCACTTCAAAGCATTTCAATTCACCTCAACACTTAGCCGTCCATCCCATTTTCTTTTTAGTTAAATTCAACAACAATTTTCATAAAAGTTCTGATCAAAATTAAACTCCTTACATAGGCGAAACACTTTCTAAGCAACTTCATTTTGATTCCAACTCTCCTCACTATGGTGGCCAAACCTAATCATAAAATAAGCTCTAGGGAATTCGACCAAGACACCATGAATCTAGACATAATTCTAGCTTGGTGCACTATAGTTTATTTAGCTAAATTAGGTTTCTTTAGAGTTTAATCCAAATTCAATCCTTTTATTTATCATATAAATAAATTAATTTATCTCATATAATTATCATATAATTAAATATAAGTTAAATAAATAAAAGCCATTTAGCTAAATTGAATAATACTGTTATGAACTGTCATCCAAATAAAATTCATAAATTAAATTAAAATAATTTTAATATAATAATAATCTTATTAATATTAATTATATAAATCATTAGTATTTTATTGAGATTATCCAAGAATTTCAGCTAGGATAATTCCACCAGGTAATGACCTTATTTAGACATTATCCTTTAGACATAGTATGTCTCAAATTAGACATTATCAATCTAGATATCGCATGTCTTAATTTAGACATTATCTAAACAAGACAATCTTATCTACTATGTCTTAAAAGGATAAGAAAATCTTAGATTTCATAAAATGTAACTTTTGTCTTAAAATTAATTCTTAATTGAACTTTTCAACTAAGTCCTCCATTTAATTATCTTTTATTTAATTAATTCAAACTTAATTAAATCCCAATTTTAATCTGACAGTATCATCCTATTATGTGTGACCCATTAGCTTCCAAATGTTGGTAATGAACATTACTAATCTCATCAATCATGTTCATAGATCAAAAGTGGGATCTAGCAACCCATTATGACCAACCAAATATTGAAAAGTTAATGTGACCTCATTGAAACCTTTCAGTAACTAGCCTATCAGTGTAATATGGTTTCTTCGCCATATATCCTGAAATGACCATGAGCATGGTGTAGTGTCCACTCTTACTTTAATCCATGTTCAATCTTGCAACTTAAGCCTAATGGTCATGAATTTATGAGGAATGATTCCTTATAATTTACTTTGCTCTAGCCAAAGACTTTAATTTGGTTAACCATAGTCAAGATCATTTAAGATATGTCTCCAATGTCACTAGGAGTGGTGAATCCTCTTTGGATCACTTATCCATCTTCAATATGTTTCATATCATTCCTAAAACCACCCTTGTTTTGTATCTATCTAATTTAGACCCATTCACGATGACCTCTAAGTATGATACTCCACATACAAGATGGTTTGGTATCCCAAATCTGAAGACTAGTTACATGACTGGCACATGAGAACATATTCCATAGACACTTGAGTGACTAATACCAAATAGAGCTCTAATATGAGCCATGTTTAGTGAACTTGTTTCCATAAAACAAGCAACTATATGCTATCCCTAAGTATCCTATATACTTTAGCTTATGAGACCAGTTGCATCATCATTTGTATGGAGGTTTAACATATGCTAGTCGTTGTGCATTGTTAATATCCTATCTTGACAGTAAGATGATTGGGAACATTTTTAAAAGCACAGCTTTAATGCAGAAGGATCTCATAATTGTAACTCTTTACAATTCTTTTGCAAGGCCATTATGTTTCAAAAGCTCTATCTAATTAGTGTTTGGATGATAGTCAATCATACTGCTAATATGAAAGAAAACCTTTGTTACTATAAAATAGTAGCATGCACATAGTTAATTGACTATGTATCCTATGTTCCAATCTGATTAGCTCAAGGGCATACACTAATGTTGTTTCGTTGAGTATAACTAAGACCAATTATGGCTTAAAAAAATTTAAAGACCAATTGGTAATAGTTAACACAAATGGTACCAATTACTATTTTTTAAGAAAAAGATATTTAATTAAGTACAAAAGCTTTTTTTATACATATTTGCATTATGAATCAATTTTTAGCCTTGTTGATGCATTTGATTTGTCATAAACTCATAAAAAATGTGTTAATGTGAGTATGTGATGAGTAGAGATGATGTTAATCATGGTTTGGGTGTTAATAATGAAGCTTTTGAAATGAAAACCCATTAAAAATATCAAACATACATTTTTTTTACCAAAAATAGCTTGAAATAGCCAAAATAGCCTACAGGTATCAATATAAGGGGAAGGTAAAGATACATTCTTAATTATATTGATACAATCTCCATGATAATGATACCCCCTAGGTTTTGTTGGGTTTTGCACAATGTATCAATATAATCTTCAAGGGTATCAATACAATTTGGATCTTTCTTGAAAAATACCTTGAAAAACATGCAAATTTTTATTCCTAAACCTATGATTTGAAATTCTAATGCAAACTTTTGATATTGAATATTGAAAGCTCATGTAAATGATCAAAAAGTTTGAATCAAAGCAACTTTTAACACAAAGAGTGAAACATTTTGCATATTGGTCAAGTTATGCACTAAGTTTAAGTAAAATGCAATATTAAGCATTGAAATATGACATTTTTCATTTAAAACACAAATGCATAAGTTCATAATCATATTTTATGTGCATGAAATTTGTTTAAGACATGAAACATGCTTTCATTTGCAATTAGCATATTCAACCAACTTAAGCTTCATAAAAGACAAATAAAGTACTTGAGATGCATTAATAGGCTAAACTCATGTTCATGGCATAAAATCACATATGCAAGTTTTATATTCTCTCCCTAAGATATGCATACAAATTTACTCATGCAATAAAGCTTGCTAAGTACTCAAAACATGATATCATTTAAAATTAAACTTTATGCATAGGTCATGTTTCATTAATATCATTTTACAAATCTTATAAATAAATCACATTTAAGCCCTCATATTCAAATGCATATTTGTATAAGCGTATATATAATCATGATGCCAAATATGTATTTTCTTTCAAATCATTTTGCATTAAAAACCTATTTTAGAAAATGATTTTTCATAAAGGCATTTATAAAAACAAATAAATATTACATGATTTGGCAACCCTACATAATTAACTAAGCTTAAGATATAGAAATTACATATCATCCCTTTTTATGTCTAGAGCATCCAATGCATTTTCTTTGCTTCTTACCGCACTAACTCACCTATAAGTGACTTTCACTTGCATTTTGTTATTCAAATTGCTTTGAGCCCTTGAAAGATAGTTTCTAAGTCACTTATACCTTTGGGAACCCATACTCGTTTTATTTTGAATTGTATTTTTTCTTAATAGGATAACTATGTGATGTATCACCATGATATTTGTAATAAGTACATTTGGTCATACTCAAATGAAAGGCTTTAAGGCAACTCTAACTTTTTTTAGTTGCTCTTCTCCACGGTTTATCTTCATCTCATATGTGAAGAGGGAACCAACGAGCTCATCTAAAGTAAAGGAATTAAGGCCTTTTGATTCCATAATTACGGTTAGTTTTTCCTAAGTTTTTGAAAGGCTATTTTGCAATTTCTTGACAATCTTCTTGTTGGGATACACCATCCTAAAACCCTTTAAGCTATTTATAATGTTAGTGAATTTATTGGGCATATCCTTAATGCTCTTATCTGTTTTCATCTCGAACATCTCATAATCGAGGGTGACCATACTAATTCTTTTATTTTTTAACTTGATTGGTCCCTTCATATATGATTGCCAATTTATTTTGTCTCCTTAACACTATCACATTGAGACATGTCACTATACTTATTTAGCATTAATGCACAAAAAAGAGTGTACATGGCCTTGGCATTGTGTTGAGTGATCTTGCGATCTCTCTCATCCCATTCAATTTTTTCCTTAAGGATTTGCTCATCTTCCACTATCTTCATTGGGATGAGTAGAACCTACATGATTATCTTTCACACTTGATAATCATTGGCTTAGATAAATAGCCATATCCTTATCTTCCAATATGCATAATTATCATTATTAAAGAGAACAGGCTCATAATTTAATGTCCCTCTTGCTCCATAATCAAAAAATCACCATTTTGTATTTTCTTTGGTCTTTACCATGGATCTTTGCTTAAGGTGGCTAAACTTACAAAAATAAGTCCAAAGCTCTAATACTAATTATTAGACCTTGTTGTGAAAAAAAAATTAAGAATGGGTGAATTGATTTCACAAAGTTCTTTTGCAAATAAAAACTTCAAGAACTTAAAAGGAAAAATTCAAATAATAAAGTACTTGAAGTTGTAAGTTAGTAAAATACACAAATTATTAAGGGATAAAGAAGCAAACATAATGATTTATAAAGTTTTAATTTTGATGCTAGGGATGGCAAAACCCAAATTGTTGATGGATTCCAAACAACCCAATCTGAGTGGAGATGTTTTTCTTAATAATAAAGGCAAGATAGGGTAGGATGAAACAATTTTTTTGTTTTAAAGATGAGTAGGAGTAGTTATAGAATTTGCTCGATCTACCTCCCCCCACATCACAAATTGAAATTACTATTTTACTTGTAAATATTTAGCTTTCTAAGAAGGATAATATGATAATTATATGATAACATTTCTTGTAATGTATGCTTTATGTTGTCATTTTATGTTTAAACATCCTTCAAAAATGGCTTTTCTCTTGAAATGTATGCTTTATTATTTAAAATATATAAGTAAAAATTATCAGATAAGGTGGGATATTATGATATTAGATGTATCCAACATCTATGGAGCCAGTAGTGGTGTTAAAAACATAACATCCATAGTAGAGTGAGGCAGGTGATAGAGCATAACAATATACCAGTAGTGCATAGGTGGATTTTGCAATATCCACCCTGCCTCACTTTGTTGCCATCCTTATCGATGCCTATGTCCTCTTTTTTGGCCTCATTTGCCAAAGAGTTCCATAATTCACTAATTTGAATTGTTAACCTTCAAGGACAAGGTATAATCTTTGCAACTCCCTATCTTTCAAGGACACTATATCAATGTCTAACCCCCTATCTTTTATGGCTAAGAGAGAACCCTCTAAGATAGAACCCTCTTACACTACTTTTGAAGGCTAAGTAGAAACTTTTCCACTTAATATAAGGATTTTTATGTAAACAAATAAACCTCTAAAGGCTAGGTGTTTACAAGAGTTTAAGCTTAAAGGATAATAATCCTAAAGATAGAATTACAATGAAAACAAAAATAATAGGAATAATTAATCCTATACAAGTTTTGAACTAACTTAAAACTTGGAGAGTTGAAAGATTTGGCTATAGACTTTCTTTTTTCTTGAGTCTTACTTTAGAGCTATTGTCGAAGCTTATTTATAGCATTTCTTAAACTTCAAGTGGTGAATGAAATTAAGAAAGGGTGAATTGATTGCTCAAAATCTTTTACAAATTAAAACTTTGATTAGTGAAATTGAGAAATCTAAATAATGATCTTTGGAATGCAAGTTAGTGAATTAACAAATATAATTAAAAACCAAGGGAAAAAGAAAAAACTTAATTATTTAGAGAGGTTTGATCATAATTGCCTACACTTTCTACCTCAACCTTATTTCTCTTGAATTTCTCCATGTCACTAACTTGAATTGTCTACCTTTCAAGGACAAGGTATAATCTTTACAATCTCTATCTTTCTAGGCTAACATAGCAACCTCTACCCTCTATCTTTTATGGCTAAGTAGGAACTTCTCCTTTTTATAAAGATTTTGGTGTGAACAAAATGTAACCACTAAAGGCGTTTACAAGATTTTTAGCTCAAAGGATGATAATTCTAAAGATATAAAATAAAAAATACAAAGATAGGAAGAATTAATCCTATGCAAATGTGAACTACTTAGAATCTCCTGGTTTATTATCTTGTTGGAGTTGTTAGAGAGACTTATTTATAGCCCTAATCATGAATATAGCTATTGGGGATGATAAGTGAAGGATTAGAGCCATTAAAGACTTTATTTGAGTTATTCCCATTCATTCCCTCCAGTTTGTATCGATACATTGCCTTGATTTATACAAAATATGATCGTTGAGTGGTCCTATATCGATACATGAACAATGATGTATCGATACACGAATAGTAAATTCTAGGTTTTAAGGTTATTTAGCTACTACCAAGCATTGTATCAATACATACGCCTAGTGTATCAATAAATTATATAAAAATCATCTTTAAGAGGTTTTCATGACTTTAAAATATATAAAACTTATCTAAAAAATGTTTTATAAAAATGGATACATTAGGGACGCATTTTTGAGTTCTTAAAGGAGTTAAAAAAGCATTCTAGTATTTTTCAAAGTGTTTTCAAATAATTCATGGAAAAATACAAATTTGAAAATATTTAAACATAAGCTAACTAAGCTTAAGTTTTAGTTATGTCAAAACTAAAAACAAAACTTAAGGTGAATTTGCTTGTAAAGCTCCTTCTTAATCATTTAAAGATTTTCAGCAAAACTCCCCCTAAATAAAGCCATTATAAAAAATTTTGAATATTTTATAAAATTCTAATTTTGGTCATACTTAGCTGTAAAAACACCAACACAAAGTATTAAAGATTTCATTAGAAATAAATAATGTAAAGACAAGTGAAATCTTCTATTTTGCTATCATATATATTCAATTAAAGTACAAGCAAATTAACCCTTAAAAATTCTCCCTTTTTTGGAAAATCAAAAAGGTAAAGATAGATTAATTCAAAGTTAGGGGGCCAATTCCAACAAGAATTCATGAAAAATATATAAAGGTATACCAATTATGAAACATTTAAGAGCATGTATACGAAAGTTGAGAAAATATATGCAATTAAGCCTTAATGTGTAGTTCATGTAATTTTTGTATTCTTTTGTAGACATTTAAGAACATTTAAGATTATGAGTGATAAGACAAACCAATTGTTAAAGGATATCAAGAATCATCAATCTAATTTGTTGTTTAGATGCATACCCATTGTTGAATTTTTAGTACATATGCATACTACTCATAATCATTCAAGTAACCATATGGAAAGTTAAAAAAATTTTAAGAAAATCATAGCAAACTTCCATAGGTTGGAAAATCATTTGCTTATTCATGATATGTTAATAAGATCATTTGAGCAATAAATTAATCAATGAACATGCATAAAGATATAATCATTTTAATCTAAGAGTTAAGGCAAAACTAAGGCCTAGGATACCAATTATTGAAACTAATTGTTAGAACAAGAGATATAAAAAATGTTCAACTTAAAGTCATGTTCAAAGATTATGCAAAGCAAACAATTCAAGCAGATATAACATATGAAGTTACCAATTGTTAATTAATTAACTCATGCATGACACTAAACTTAATGCTAAGGGATAACAATTGAATAGCATTAGTTTAGTAGATACCTCAACCATACCAAGCTTTGTTGACATCTCATTTTTAACTATGAGTCTATAATTCTAAGTTTTGAGCACTTTTTCGATGATTTTGGCTTGAATTGATAAGGTTGCATTGCTTCTTTCTATTACATAAGTGTTCATCTTTCAAGAATGACTTGAGCTCCATGAACCTTGCAAAACTTAATAAAATCTTGGCAAAGGATGAGCATTAGTAGTACTAAGATGTCAATTGTCATATTTTAAAAAATGGTCAATAAACTAATTAATTTGTTAAATTTAAAAAAAAATCTAATGAGCTTAATGATATTTTGAAACAAAAGATACCAAATGTTAATAAATGGAAATCATTAAACATATATGGTACCAATTGTCATTATGCAAGAAAATATGCTCATTAAGACATAAAATAATGATACATAGAAAACTTTGTACTTTTAAGCATCATGAAGCAATATAAGCACTTAATCATGCAAGTCATGTATTTGATTTGTGAAACACTTATCAATTAATCAAATATGATATAAAGCATGTGATGAGTTATAAAATGATGTTTAGGAATCATAAAAATGAAGCATTTTAAGCAAAACCTTTAAATGAGATCAATTTTGCATTTTTGAACCAAAATAGCACAAATTTGGGCAAAATGCACTACATGTACCGATACAGGGTAGGTATGTATCGATACAAATAGTGTTATATTGATACAACATTCAGTGTATCGATATAATCTTAGTTTTTTTCAATGTATCAATATAAGGCTCAAAGTATCGATACATGTTTTTAATTTTTCAAAAGATGCTTAGAAAAACATGAAATTTTGCATTTCAAAACCCATAATTTGAAGTTCTAATGCAAACCTTTGATTTTAAATATTTAAAACTCATATGAATGATCAATGTTTGAATGAATTTGCATCTTTGGTCACATAAGCAACTTAAGTTCAAGCAAAGGCAACTAAAAGTCTTGAAATAAGAAATTTCTGATCAAACCATATTTGCACAAGTTTATAAACATGTTCAATGTATTCCAAACTTGTTCAAGCCATAAAACGTGAACTTGAAACATAATTAAACATCTAAAGCCTCATGCAAGCATAATTGATGACTTAAAGACTTGATAAAAACATGTTCATGGCATAAAATCATATAAGTTAGCTCTAAATTCTCCCCCTAATGATATGCATACTCTTTAGTCATGCATTAGAGCTTCTTAATAGCTAAAAACATGAGATTTATCAAAATCAAGCTTTAATGCATAAATATTGCTTGAGTTCATGCTTTTCATGCTTTATAACATTATTTCGTAAATCAAACTACATATCATCATTTAGCACCAAATTAACAAATGCATACATAAACAAGCTCATACTCACTCAAAATGCAAAACATGAATTTTTCATTTAAAAATGTTTTGCATCAAAATAATAAGAATATTTTTCATAAAAGCATTTGAAAATCATGAATGGACAACCAACATAAAAATTTAACATTAAAAGCTTGAAGGTTACCTATCTCGCTAAGGTTACCTATCTCGCTTCTTTGTGTGTTTAGAACATTCAAATCTATTGTTTTGCTTCTCATTGCTTCAAGATACCCATAAGAACAATCACTTGTTTGTTGCCAAATAGCTTTAGGTCTTTGAGAGTTAGTTACCAAGTTAGCTGTTCCTTTTGGTACCTATACTTGTCTCAGTTTATATTGTGTCCTTTTCTTAATAGGACAAGTATGTCATACATGACCATGATATTTGCAATGATAACATTTAGTCATAAAACTAGAAAAGATTTATCTAAAATTATTTTCTTTTCTTGTTCTATGCTTTTAATTTTGCTTTTTAAATCAAGATTGACTTTCACTACAATGTCAATTCTTAGCTTGGAATCATTGAAATCATTTTTCAAATATTTATTTTCATTTTCAAACTTAATTTTTTATTTCAATAACAAATCATATTCAACTTTTAATTTTTAAATCATTTTTCTATGTTTTAAGTTTATTTCCTCAAACTCAATTGTAAGTTCATCAAATGCATCTTGAACTTATCAAATGTATAGGAATTTAAATTTGAAAAAATTTAAGGTTACCTTAACCTCATCAAGAGCCATGAAGCAAAGGTTGCCAATTTAGTCTTCCTTGGAGTCATCATTATCGAAAAAGTCACTATCACTTTAATTGGTACAAATGCTTTATTCTTTGTCATCTTTTTTAATAATGGGCAATCATATTTAACATGGCCCGATTCATTGTGTTGTATCATACCACCTTGTTAACCTTTTTTGTTTGAGATGAATTGTCTTTATTCATTTTCATGAAATTCTTAAATTTTTTTGCAAAAATGATCATCTCAACATCTTTGTGTCCTCATCATCATCATCTTCTTTCTCACTCATGGAAGCCTTAATGCAATTCTAACTTTTCTCTATTGCTCTTTTCCATGATTCATCTTTATTTCATATGCAAGGAGTGATCTGATGAGTTCATCTAAATAAGGAGGTTAAGGTTCTTTGACTTTTAATTATGGTCACCTTAGCTTCCCATGACTTAGGGAAGTTATTCAACATTTTTTTAACTATCTTCTTATTGGGATACACTTTCCCAAGAACTTTCAAGCCATTGGCAATATCTATAAATCTATTAAACATCTATTTGATGCTCCTATTTGGTTTCATTTTGAACATTTCATAATCAAGGGTAAGCATGTTTGTGTTTGATTCTTGAACTTGATTGGTCCCTTCATGTATGATAGTCAACTTATCCCATATCTCTTTGGCCCTATCACATAAGGACACCCGATTATACTTATTTGGTCTTAATGCATAAAAGAGAGTGCGTATGGCATTGGCATTTAGTTAAGTTATCTTGGTGTCTCTTTTATCCCATTCACTTTCTTCTTAAAGGACTTTTTCATCTCCGACCATTTTTATTGGGATAAGTGGACCCTTTATGATTATTCGCCATACTTGATAATCATTGGGTTAGACAAATGGCCTTATCCTTGTCTTCCAATATGCATAATCAACTTTATAGAAGAGAGGACCCCTCGTAATTGAATATCCTTCAAGCCTCATAGCCATTATATCACCACTTGCCATTTTGCATAGTCTTTTGCAGATCTTTGCTTAAGAAGGTTAAGCTTATAAGAATAAGACATCAACTCTGATACAAATTGTTAGAAGTTTAAGTAGTGACTAAAATCAAGAGAGGCTGAATTGATTTCTTAAAATCTTTTACGAATTAAAACTTTGATAAATAAAATTGAAAAATCTAAAAACAATGATCTTTAGAGTGCAAGTTAGTGGATAATACAAAGATAATTAAAGAGTTAGAGAAAAAAAAAAGCAAACTTAAGTATTTAAAGAGGTTTGGCCTCAATTGAATATATCCTCTACCTCGGCCAACTTGCTTCAAATTTCCCTAATTCACTAACTTGAATTGTATACCTTTCAAGGAAAAGTTATAACCTTTACACTCCCTATCTTTCTAGGCTAAGATAGTAACCTTTATCATTTATCTTTCGTGGCTAAGATAAAACCCTTATCTAATTTTCAATGGCTAAGTAGAAACCTCACTTTTTTTTATAAAGATTTGGGTGTAAACAAAATGTAACCTCTAAAGGTTGTGTGATTACAAGATTTTTGGCTTAAAAGATGACAATTCTAAAGATATAAAGTAAAAAATTCAAAGATAGGAAGAATTAATAATATACAAATATGAACTACCTAGAAAATAATTGAAATGATGAAAAATATGACTTAAGCTTCTTCTCTTGTTTTGTCATCTCGTTGGAGGTGTTGGAAAGGCTTATTTATAGCATTGGTCATGAATATAGTTGTTGGGGATGATTAGTGAAGGAATAAAGCCACTGAAGACTTCATTTAAGTGATTGTCATTCATTCATTCTAGTTTGTATCGAAACATTATGTTGTATATCAATGCATTGCCTTTATTCATGCAAAATACGATTCTTGAACAATCCTACATCAATACATGAGCAGTGATGTATCAATCCATAATTAGTAATTTTTGGGTTTTAAGGTTATTTAGTTATTACCAAGGATTACATCGATACATACATATAATGTATTAATACATTCATACAAAAACCATCTTTAAGGGGTTTTTCATTACTTTGTGACATAAAACTTATCTCAAAAATGTTTTATACAAATGCATGCATTAGGAATGCATTTTTAAGTGCTTAAAGGAGTTAAAACACATTCTAGAATTTTTTTTAAAGTGTTTTTAAATAATTTATGGAAAAATAATAACTTTAAAATATTTAAACACAAGCTATTTAAGCTTAAGTTTTAGTTATATCAAAACTGAGATTAATTCAAAGCTAAATAGCTAACAATCTCCCCCTTTTTATCTTAAAAAAAACTTATGGTGAATTTGGTTGTAAAACTCCCCCTTAATCATTTAAAGATTTTCAATAAAACTCTCCCAAAATAAGGGCATTATAAAAATGTTGAATGTTTTATAAAATGCTTTTAAAAAACTAGGAAACGGCATTTTTTGTTCATACTTAGCTTAAAGAGCACCAACATAAAGTATTGAAGATTTCATGAGATATAAATAATGTGATCATATGTGAAGTCTTCTATTTGCCATCATATATATTCAATTAAAGCATAATCAAATTAACCTCTAAAATTTTTCCCTTTTTTTTGGAATGTAAAAAAGGTAAAGACAAATTAATTCAAAGCTAGAAGACTGATTCCAACAAGAATTCAAGAAACTATATAAAGGTATACCAATTATGAAACATTTAAGAGCATGTATACTAAAAGTTGAGGAAATATATGCAATTAAGCCCTTATGTGTAGTTCATGCAATTTTTGTATTCTTTTCTAGACATTTAAGCACATTTAAGATTATGAGTGATAAGAAAAACTAATTGTTAAAGGATAGTAAGAATCATTAATCCAATTTATTGTCAAGATACATGTCAATTGTTGAATTTTTAGTACATATGCAAACTACTCATAATCATTCAAGTAACCATGCGAAAAGTTAGGAAATCATTTGCTCATTCATGATATGTTAATAAGATCATTTGAACAATAATTCAATCAATGAACATGCATAAAGATATAATCATTTTAATCCAAGAGTTAAGGTGTAATTAAGGCCTAGGATACCGATTGTTAGAATAAGAGTTATCAAAAATTCTTAACTGTTCATGTTGGTGTATGCCTTAAACCATTCGAATTAGGACATAGGATACATAGTCAAATAACTATATAAAGGTTATTAAGTTATAGTAATTATGTTATCCTTCATATTAGTGACGTGACTGACACTTATGCAAACACCAATTGGATGAACACCTTGAAACATAATGGCCTTACAATGTTAGTAAATCAGTTACAACGATAAGATCCTTCTACAATAAAGTCATGTTTCTAAAAATGTTCCTAGTCATCGTATTCTCAAGACATGGTATTGACAATGCACAAAGACTAGTATATGCTAAGTCTTCATGCATGAGATGCATGCAATTCTTGATCTCATAGAGGTTAAATTATGCAAAATACTTGGGAATAGCATATAAATGCTTGTTTTATGAAAACAAGTTAACTGAACATGGCTCAAATGAGAAATCCATTTGGTATATGTCACTCAAGTGTCAATTAAATATGTTCTTATATGCCAGTCGTGTATAATAGTCCTTAGACTTGTGTTACCAAGTCATCTTGTATAAGTAGTGTTATTGATTCCATCACGAACAAGTCCATAATAGATGGATGCCTATGGTAGAATGGTTATAGGTATAGCATGAATCATATGGTAGATGAATGAGTGATCTAGAGAGGATTCACCACTTTGAGTGACCTTAGAGACATATCTCGAGTGTTCTTAACCAAGGTTAATTCGATTAAAGTCTCTAGCCAAAGCACATATTTGGATTATAAGGAATAATTCCTCATAAATCCATGAACATTAAGCATGAGTTGTGAAAACTAATATGGATAAAGGTTTAGGTAGACACTGCATCGTGCTCATCCTCAATCTAGGATATAAAGTGAAAAAATTGCACTACACTGATAAGCTAGTTATTGAAAGGTTTCTAGAAGGTCACAATAACTCTTTAACATTTGGGTGGTCATGATAGGTTGCTAGATCCCGCTGTTGATCTATAAATATGATTCATGAGACTATCTATGTTCATTTCCAACATTTTGGGAACTTAATGTGTCAAACACAATAAGGTTGAATTGTTGGATTAAATTTGGGATTTAATTAAGTATGAATGAAGGATTTAATTAAATGAGTTCAATTATTTGAGAATAAATTAGATTCATGAAATCAAGATTTTTTTGTCTAATTAAGACACTAATAATAAGTTTATCTTATTATAATAATTTCTAAATTGAGACATGAAGTGTAAAGGTGGATAAAAACTAGTTCTAGTTGAAATACGATTTCACCTAGACTTGGGATTTAATTGAAAATCAAATTTTCCTATCTCAATAATTTGTTTATAATCCCTTGAATATTATTGTAATATTAATTATTTGATAATTAATATTAAATAATATTAAAATTAAATAAAAATAGTTTTAACTTAAGGATTTTATATTATTGAATATTATTGTAATATCTAAATTAAGGATTTTATAGTGATAAAATCCATAAAAATGTGTATGTACTAACAAAATTATGTTTCCAAATTATTTATTTAATATTTCATAATTATTTGAAAATTATATTTATTAAATAAATATTATTTATTTATTTAGAATAAATAAAATTGGATTAATTGGATTAAATTCATGGAAGCATCAGCTTGGCCCAAAACCCCAACACTATGCCATTATCCATGCTTATAGCCTAAGCTTGTTGGGCCAATTTGATTGGCCCAATAAGAAAGAGGAATTTGGCCAAGGTAAAAGAAGGAATTGCTGACCATTTAATTAACCTAAAACGAGGAGAATAAGTTTAACTTGTTTAGGAAGTTTTAATTAGTTTAAAACTATTCCATTCTAAATTTGACTAGGATAGGGTTGAGCTAGTATATATAGATATAATGGCCTAAAGGCATTAAAGGGAGAATTTTAACCTAAATTTGAGATAGGAGGCTATTGAATATCTTGAGAGAATTTTTTATGAGATAAAATTTAGTTTTTCTCAATAATATTCTAACCTGAACATAAACTCTAGTTTGTGCCATCTTTTGGAGAGATTTTGTACTTGGCACAAACTTCCTCCATTCTCTTTTTTTGGTTCTAGTTTGATTCAAGATTCAAGGTTATCTTTTAGTTAAGGGTTAAAAACTCTTTAGCTAGCACTAGAGAACCATCAGGCCTTAAGAAGTTTCAACAGTCATATGTGTGAATAACTGTTAGAGGTAGAACATGTGTGCTACTTGTGGTCCTCAAGAATCTTTCAAGAAACCAGTTTTTTGGTGCTTTAGTGTTTAGATTTTAACATCTAAAGGTAAGGTAACTTTTGATCATATGGATAATTAAATCTTGATTTAAATTTCATAGTTTACTACATAAAAATCTCTCCCTAAAGATCCATAGGGAAGTCCAACTATTTTTATGTTTATTATTTATTATTTCTGCTACATTTATATTTATATATTGATGATTTTTGAAATCCAGTACTCGCATAAGGCCAGACTTCACCATGAAATAGTTCCTTTCAAGTGGTATCATGAGCCTATAGTTTGTGGATTACATTTAGTAAGTATAGCTTAATTCATGGTAATTGGAATTTAGGTGTAACATGTATATATCTATGAAGTTTTGGGCCATAGAACTTTATGAAATAATTCTTATAAATTTTCTTAATTCTAGGAAGCATGCTTAGAATGTTTATTTATTACTATTAAAAGGTTTAATAACTAATGAAAATTAGTTTTTATTGACTTAGATCAATTGCACGTTGAATTTATGAAACTTGGAGATTTGTGAGTTGCTATTTCTCTAGGAATTTTTCTTGATGATATCTTTGTTATAAAAATTGATTTTTATGAATTGATTTTATCATATTATAATTATAAAATCGATATTGATTTAATTAAATAAGATTTAGAACTTGATGAAATCGCATGGCATGGTCTTTTGGGCTATTGTTGGATGTGTTCTTGCTTCCTATGCACCTTTAAATCTTTATGGAAAAGTTCCATGGGTTTACTGCACTTTAAACAGGAAGTTAATCAAAGAATATATGATTCTTGAATGGATTTTGGTTGTTGAAAATCAAGGCATGATGATGCCACATCCATGAAAGGTGTATCCATGAGATTTGCGATTTGAAAGGCAATTTATTGCCATTAAGCTAATTTGGTTAACACTTGGGCAGCATCATGAATGATTTTCTAGCATCCGAAATCAGTTTATAAACATCCTCCAAAGGTGTGGAAAATTAGGCATCAAGAGTAGGGCTTACAACAAGGTAATGCTATTTCTTTAGTTTTCTTATGACTTGCAATCAGGGGCAAGATTGTTGCCTTCTTGGATTAACTTTAAATGAGTTCTTGGCAGCATATAATCTGATTTTCCAGCACTTGAAACAGCCTAAAATATCATCTAACACTGGCAGGTAAAGGCTATTGGCATGGCCAAAAATATTGCCAAAAACTAAAGGCACTAATTGTTAGAGTCCTACTTTCGCTGGAACTAGTTTTCTAATGAAGGTGAAATTCCACATAACTAGGAATTATATTCCTAAAATTATGAGAGAGTTTAAGTTGGATTAGATAAATAGTTATCTAATAGAACTTGGTTCCTAAAAGTTATGAATATTTAAATAATTTCAATTCAACTAGGATTCTTTAAATAAACATGTTTTAAAAGAATCAAGATTTGGAAACTTGTTTTCTTAAATTGTTTAATTAAATAAGTTACTTTAATTTTAATTCATTAAATATGTTAATTTTAGAAACCTAAATTTAAGCACGCAAATAAAGTTTTGTCCTTGTTAAGATAAATCACCTAATAGTTAGGTAAATGTTCAGATTAAGACTAGTATTAAATGTGTTTAATCACTATGGCCAATTCTTATAGATGCTTTGTTAAATGTTATAAATTTGTTTATACATGCATTGTGTACATGTGATTACCATGTGATATTAGCTATAACTTTTTATTATACTATAACTATTAAAAAATGATGGATGGTTATAGACTTAGTCCTTAGTTTGACTAGGTTATGGATGGTTAATTTTATTTATTTTGGTACTTGTTTTTAAATAGGGTTTGTGAACCTTGCCTTATCTTTTTATTATCCACAGTTGTAAAATTCTTTTTTTACTTTACTCCCTTCGAATGTAACTTGAGATTTCTTTAAACTTATATAATTGTTACATGGTTAGAGATCTAGGATTAGATGTATATCAAAGAATTTATGAACTCCAAGATGAAAAAGAGATGGTGCCAAGATGAAGTCCAAAGAGATCACCATGAAGACTAATACAATATACTATTGGTATCCCTAGGAAATTTACCACCTAGTTTCCTAATGGCTTAAGGAAACTAGCTTAGATGAAAGTCCATAATCATCTTAGTTGATTGCATATGATAGATTTATTTTATATTGATATATATATGACATGTATGCGCTTAAAATAAATGCCTATGCAATCAAAAGCAAATCAATGAGACTTAAATAATAATGTGATAAAAGAAATCCCTCATAAAATATTGACTCCATGCCTTAGCATGATTAAATGCCTTCCATTATTCATAACAAAATACATAAGTTTTGATCAAGGGTGATTTGTTAAGTAGCTCAAGGTCTCTTCTATCGAAATGGCATAAGTTATAAGTAGTGGGTCTTACTCAACTGGTATTACATGGTTCAGATGTGTCACACTTGATTATATGATATTAAAGGGGATGGTTAGGTGAAATACATAGGATTTATTTAGATAAAGGCTTACCAATTAACTGATCTAGGAGTTGCATAGAGATGCAATTGGTAAATTAAGTTAGCTACACAATTTGTTCTTGCATGATTTGTTGAGTCACTCAAGGTTGTGTAAGGATCAAAAAAGTCTTAACTTGTGAAGAGGATTCAAACTTTGAAAATCTTATATTATAGTTGAAAGCTATAATTATGCAAAAATAATGAGAAATAACCATTCTAGTTTTAAAACCTGACTAAATTATTATCTTATTATGTTTTGACATTAAATATGTTCTACTTTATACAGGAGATAAATAAGAAGTATGACTTCTAATCTGTCACTACGTAGCATACTGGATACTAACAAGTTGACTGGGTCGAATTTCATTGACTGGCTCTACAAAGTTAAAATCGTTTTAACATAAGAGCATAAGGCTTATGTCTTTAATGAGCTTATACCTAAAAAGCCTAGACCTAATGTTTCTCGAGAAGAAAAAATGCTATCAAGTTCATAGAAATGATCTCACATAGGCCATTTATGGATAATGGCCAACATGGCACTTGATCTCTATAAGCAACATAAAGGCATGAAGGCTCTAGACATCATCCTAAACCTTTGAGAACTGTTTAATAAGGAAGAAAGCACTAAGAAGTTTGACATCTCAAAGAAATTGCTCTAAACAAAGATTTTTAAAGGTACACTTACTAGAACTCATACGCTAAAGATGATTAGCTGTATCACCCATCTAGAACAGTTGGGTTGGTTGATGGATAACAAGTTAGCCATTGATCTAGTTTTTTCCTCTCTGCCTCTAAGTTTTTCATAATTTGTGTTAAACTTCAACATAAATCATCCAGAGACATACTTTCTAAGATTGTTGAAAAGTCTATAGCAAAAAAGTCTCTCACCATTAAGAAGGTAGTCCACTTGGTTACTTCTACTTCTACTTCTAAAAAGACCATGAAAAAGAAAAAGAGAAAAAAATCAAGAAAGAACGATTAAAAAGTTTGAAGCTATCTGGGCAAGTAAAGGCTGAGGATGGAACTGATAAAGTTACTTGTCATCATTGCAAAAAACCTTGTCATTGAAGGAGAAACTATAAAAAGTACCTTGAATCGGTCAAGGACTAAAAGCAAAAGAAAGTTCTACCTTAGGTATAAATTTGAAATTTTATTCACTTTCCCTGGGTATATGATACTTAATTACTGGTACTAAGTATGTTTAATATTTTGTAAAAACCAATGATAAAGAAAAGGAAACGGATAAATAAATACAGACCATTGAAGAAAAAGGTGCAGATACCTAATTTTGTTCGGGCCTCTTCCCTGATAGTCCTAAATATCTAAGATTAAGAGCTGACTGATCACCATGGTAGATGTATACCTTTGTCAAGTAGTTTACACATTTTTTGTAACTTATTCTATCATGCATAGATAGCCATATGTGCATGTGACAGAAAAAATGTCATTTGAAAACCAATCTCGAATAAAAAAGGATGAATATTCAAAAAAATAAGTTTGCAAATATTCTCTTGTCAAATTTTGAAAATCATTTTTGCAAAGAATGTCACAATCAAATTTCTCATTTTTTAGGCATTTTGAGATTTTTCATAAAATTTAAAAAGTTGATCGTCATATATTTTTACATACTCTTGTGTAGTATTTATGCTAATATGCATTCCAAAAAATCAAAAATATTCAAGAAAAATAATATGTTGGCATTTTATACCATAAGGTATCAAGTTGTTTTACTAATTAATTTTTAAATTTCTCACAATATCGTGAGTATTTTGCTCATGAATTTTCATGGTAAAGACTTATTCCAGACTTCATATTTTTATCTTTACCATTATATAAATTAATATTATGGATAATATATTTTATTTAACTCATTTTATATAAGTTTCAATGAATTTTTAAAATTTTCTTAGTTCCAAAATACGAATTTTCCTTCATTTCTAAAATTTTTGTTAGAATTTTTTCAATTTTTGAACTTCAATATTCTTTAAATATTCCCATAAATTACCATAAAATCAGTTTTGAAAAATCTCAATCCATTTTCTGGATTTTTTTCATTTCCAAGTTATGGAGCTTTCTACTTTATAAATTTTTTAGTTGGATTTTTTGAGTTTGTAATTTTTAAAATTCTTCAAATATTTTTATTAAATACATATTAATTTAGTTTTTTAAATTTCAATTTGTTTTATGAGTTTTGCATTTTTTAAAATATTAATTTCCTTCTATAAGGATTTTTCTTACAAAATTTTACAAGTTTGTTTATTATCATCCAGTTAGATGATCTTATCTTGATCATCATTGAAGAGATTTTTTATATGACAAATGGTACATATATATTTACTACTAATTACAACTTCTCATAAATTCATTAATTAAAAATCAAATTAAAAAATAAAATAAAATAAAACACAAGAAAAAAAATGCTTGGCCATTCAATTAACCTAATTTCAGCCAAGTATTGGTTAATTCTTCCCTTATAAAAGGGGAAAAAGCTTCAAGAAAGTGAGATTTGGCTTTTGGTGAGGAAAAAACACCAAAATTTTGAAAAATATTTAAGGTAGAAATTCGTCTACGATCTTAAAGTTTTGGTTTTTTTATTCATTTTTTTCTTTTTGGTTAGCCAATATCATGCTAAGCTCATGGATCTTGATTCATGTTGAAAGGTTAAACATGATGGCCATGATCAATTTTCTTTGATTTTAGTATTTATGCTTGACTTTTCTTAATAATAACTTGTTTTTCTTACATATTCATGTTGTAGTTGATGTACTGATATTGTTGTTGAGATGATTTTCATTTTATCATATATATAATCATGTTGATACTATTTTTCTTGGTATTTTTCTTCTTTATATATTGTTAAAACATGTTTATAGGTTTATTTTTTATGATTTCTTATATGATAATGTTGATTTAAGTTTGGTGGAACCTAGATATATGATTGTTATGTTGAGGAAAAATTACTTATTGTTGTTTTCCATGATGGCCGAAGCACATGGCGGCTTTAATCTTAGTTTAGGTTGTTGTTTTTATGCTGATTTATGTTATTTTGTGATTTTTAAAAGTTATAGTGACGTAAAAATAAATTTTTCAAAAATTTTTAAGGCCATGGATGGATAGATCCATATTGGCCTAGCTAACAAAGTGTGATTGGCTGATTTTTTTTATGTTTTTTATGTTGTTTTGTAAATATATGGCATGTCGGGATAAATATGCAAATATAAAAAATACAGGGACTTATTTGTAAAAAATAATAAAAAGGTTATTTTGGGGCTTAACATGTTTGGCCAAATCTTCCTTGTGAACTTTAGCATGATTTTTGTGTTGATTTAAATATATTGGATGCTTGATTTCATGTTTTGTATCATATAAGGACCATCATGAAAATTTAGAAAAGTTTGGTGTTCATTTAGCAAAGTCTCCTATTTTAGGGTTAAAATAGTCATTTTTCACATTAAATTCATCATTTAGGGCAATTTGTTAACTTCATAGTATTCTTATGATTCCTCTAGTCTTCCAGGGGGTGTAAAAAAATACTAAAACCTTCCATATCCTCTGGTTTCCGATTAGGTACAAAACATAAATTTTTTTAAATTTTAGGGGTTTAGTTGCAAGATTTGCATTCTGGTCACCTTTAATATCAATATTACCCATTTAGGGTAAAAATCATCATTTCCTACCTTTATCGAATCTTTTAGGATCATTGGGATATTTTCATGTTGAAGGTATACCCCAAGGATATTTTAATAATTTTTTAAAATCGAGTCTTAGGTATTCATTAGGATGCTTTTATGCCAAAAGTTTACATTTAGGATAGGTTCACTTTTTGATGATCCTTTTTGTGTCTTTTAGGGTATCAGGATTCTTTCACATTGAAGATATATCCTAAGGGCATAATTTTCCCTAAAACTGAGTCTTAGGTAGTCATAAAGATGTTTTTATGCCAAAAGTGTACATTTAGGATAGGTTCACTTTTTAATGATCCTTTTTGTGTCCTTTAGGGTACTAGGATACTTTCATGTCAATGCTACACCTTAGAGACATTTTAGTAATTTGTCCTAAAACCAAGTCCTAAGTAGTCACAGGGATGCTTTTATGCCAAAAATGTACATTTTGGATAGTTCACTTTTTGATGATCTTTTTCATGTCCAGTAAGGTACCGAGATACTTTCATGTTGAAGGTACACGTTAGGGGTATTTTAATAATTTTTCTTTATAGCCGTGTCCTATGTAGTCATCAAGATGCTTTTATGCCTAAGGTGTGCTTTTAGGATAGGTTCATAATTTTTATAACGATTTGTGTCCTTTAGGGTACCGAGATACTTTTACGTCGAAGGTATACCTTAGGGGTATTTTAGTAATTTATCATAAAATCGAGTCCATTAAATTCATTAGGATGCTTTAATGATGAAAGTGCACTTTAGGGGACATGTTGGTCATTTCAACTTGATACGGGTCCTTTATATCTAGTTTAGTACCTTTCATCTAAATCGAGTCTTAAGGCATTTTCTTTTTATTTTATATAAACCAGAATTTTTTAAAAATTAAGGCAATGGCTTTAAGTTAAAGTAATACATGAAATTTCTCCTAGAATAGGAAAGGGGTTCTACAGATTATTTTAGTAACAAGATATCTATTTCAAAGTAAAAATCAAGATTTTTATACATTTTAAAAAAATAAAACCTTTCGCATTCCTATAGTCCCCTAACGGGGTGTGAAAGATATTTTTATTTTTAAAACTTTTGTGTTCCTCTAGTTTTCTGGTGGGGTACACAAAGATAATGATAAAAAAACTTCCATGTTTTACTAGCGCTCCATTAGTGTACATAAGAGATTTTGATTCTCAAAAATTTCAAAAACTTGATTTTCCTAACATAAAATAATAAATTAGTTTCATAAAATATTATTTTGGGATTACAATTAAATGCCATATGTTGAAACCAGATAAAAATCAAAATTCAACTTAACATGCAATAATAAGGTATCAATTTTCGGCATCACAAGAGGATTGATCTTTATTTGTGATTGTAACTGACTCTCAAACCCTTTTTCATGATCTCCAGTATGATTATGGACGTTAGAGTTGGTATTTTAGGGTTTCATAACCCTCAAAATATGAACTTCGATAAGTGACCAATCTCACCTAGCCCAAATAGATTGGTGGTGACTTCAATTAAATAGTCATCTCATAAAAATTATTTAGGCTTTAGTCAAGTGAGTGATTCATCTCGACCCCTTAATCCCCAGAGATAATAAAATATTAATAATGATATGGCCCATAAAAATAGTGATATATCAATAAATATAGAAACAAGGGCTTTTTAAGGCGGGCTTGGTTAATATTCACATTCAAGCCATGTTGGGACAGCTTGAAGACTTTGCTGGGGATAGGTTAGCGAGTTAGGCCTAAAATTAATAATGTGTTAATTAAATTTTGATTACTTCAATTTCAACTAGTATTTAACAATAATTCTTGCTATATTTCAAAAACAAAATTTTATTATACTTTTGATTTATATAGTCTTTTTATATTTTTACTAACCCATTTGTTTCCTTTGTAGCATTATTTTGTGGGGCATCTAGGATAGGGGATTTTATTTTTGAAACAATCAAATCATGACAAGTTTGTTCGTTCCCCTACACACACTGTGCATATGAATATGCATTAGACTCCTCCAGCATATGGAAGAGGCTTAGGCTGCAAATATTTTAGGAGGGGTGAAGTAGCTATACCTACTAAAGTGTTAGCCTCTGTCTGGGCTAATGAAAAACTTACTGGGTTTAAATTCCTATGCCTGCCTAACATGTTAGCCTTATTATAGGCATGGAAGATATTCCCACTCAAATTGAACCCTTTCTGACATGAACCCACGATAAGTAAGGATTAAGGTACCTTGTTCATCTTTTCCAAGCTTTGGGAATTCGAGAACCTATTTAGGTGTCTAAACCTTATTTCATGTAATAAACTGTATGGGCCTCACCCAGTTAGAGCCATACCCTATTCTAAAAGTTATCAAAATAGGTACACATGGGCAAATGCTTCTAAGCTTTTATTCTTATAATTTGATTTTCCCCATATAAATAAGTATACATTATGTTGCTATAATAAATTTTATTTTTATTTTTTTTGCCGTGATTTGCTATCTTGAGATGAATTTTCTTATAGTAATTTTTGGTAGTTGCTATTTCATTTTTAATAAAAATTCCTATGATCAGAAAAATGGATTTCATGGATTCTTTCTCGAGTTAAAAAAAAAGAAGAAAAAAAATGAAAGAAGGAAGATAGTGTTAGAATTTTTCCTTTACAATTTTTGCATCACATCTATATTTCATGAAAATTTGCAAACTCATTCAAGCATTTTTTTCTTATATTCATTTATTTATATGCTCATGCATTCATAATTTCCATGATATGCTAAATTCATTTTATTTATTGTATTTTAAGGACCAAGACATGGGTAATAATTTAGAGGCAAGAATCAGCATGTTAGACTATCAAAGAGGAATTTGGACATAAGGTTCATGAAATGAAAAGACTGCTCGCAAAACTGTTTGAAATAACTATTGACATTCTAGAATAGGAGTTTGTGAAAAATGCATCATTATCTATATTAGGTCAACTGGCCATGACCTTGACAACTTGTTGCAAACACGAGTTAGCATTTTGGGAAGAATGATCAAGGAAGTCAGGCAAGATGTACAAGAAATAAAAGAGCAACTTTCAGAGTTGATAGAAAAGATAGGGGACCAAAATCAAAGCAAAATAGATTGCTTTCAGGAGTTATTGTCACCGTTACCCTCAATCCAACCCTTTGCACTTGACAATTCAAACATCGAATCAAGCATACTACTAGGGGAGGTTCTGATCCATGGCCTATTCAAATAACTAGTAAGAATATGCATAATCTTCCTTCACTATAAATCAAACCAAGCCCTTACCTATGTTTTATCAATCCCTGATCATTTGCAAGTTTTGATACGAGTAAAAAAATGTAGGGAAATGAGAAAAGATTTCAACTTGATTCAATCCCACTAACCTAAAAGGATGTGTACCATCATTTTCTTCAAAATTGTTTGGTCACACTTGTTTATGTTAAATCCCACAAAATCCCATAGCAAAAGGGTATAATCCTTAAGCTTACTATAAGTACCATGCTACAGTCCAGGGACACTCTATTAAGGATTGTATTCAATTTAAAAACGAGGTGGAAAACCTTATGAAAACTAAAGCGTTAAGGTTCCAAATAGAAAGTGAACTGGAGGAAACTCACCACCAAATTATTTCTAAACCACTTACCATAAAGCGGTAGGAAAACAATCAAGACCAAAATCAATTCGATTCAATTCCCATTCCCTATGCTAAATTGCTATCACAACTTATTCAAAACTGTTTTCTGCTACACTTACAAACAGAGTTGTTAAAGCCCTTATACCCGAGCGATTACAATGCCAACGAGCAATGTGATAATCACTCTGGCAATCAAGGTCACTCAACAAAAGACGACCTTCAGTTAAAATACAAAGTTAAGGAATTCATCCAATTAGGAATGTTGAGTTTTGAAGGAAAAAAGGTTAAGTTACTGTAGGAATTCGATGACTAAACCTTATAGCAAAGGGTGATGAAGTGCTTAAGGGCAATAAAGTGATTGTGAAGATAATCTTTTAGCTTTGTAAACAAAGTGCTCAGAAAGAACAATTAAGATCTGCAAGGGCTCCCTAAAAGCGTTAACGCCATTAGGAAAATGAAGTGTTTATAAAAGCAGATCTTTTTGTTACCTTTTGAGTCCTATAAATATGGTTTTGTACACTAACAATGAATAAATCATAGAGTTTTTTGTTAATGATACAATAGTGTTGAATCATGACTCGAATTCCTTGGATTCTAGCCCTTACAATAATCTCTATGTCTAACACTCTACTAGTTGCTTGGCACCCAATTTGTTCCATCAAATGCTGCCCATCCATCCATTCATTCATTTATTTATTCATGTATCAATTTTTTGACTTATTAATATTGATACCATACCATTCATTTATTCATTAATTCACATCTCAATTTTTCATTCATTATTGTCCATATAGGAGTAATAATAAAGATTAATAGTGACGAAACACATACATATTCATGCAAAATGATTTAAGTTCTTTTTTCATTCGAAGGTGAAATAATATGAATCACTAAATGGAAGATATCACAAAATGGGAAGAAATACAACCACAAATTGCAAGTTCAATGGAACTATTCAAAATAATGGAGCTAATTTGCCAACAGCTAGAAAATACTAATGATACTCCTATCGAGACATCCCAGGGTGCAAATAAAAGGACTATCAGCCAATGTCTAAGATGCATAGCCTAGAATGTACAGCAAAATATGCTTATACTTGATACACCACTAGCCGTTAATGTTAATCCTAATATCCTTGCACGAGGGGTAGATGCGAAGACCATCATCGTGCAAGAGGACTTGATGGTTCCTAACTTGGATAAAAAAGAAGGGTGTAAGCAAAAAGGCAAAGAGTTGGTTAAAGCAAATATTGAACAAGGGAAGCTGTAGTTTATGGAAAAAAAGCTCAACACCATAGAAAGGGCTTAGACCTATAGCTAGGTTGATATGGATGATCTTGATCCAATGCTAGATTTGATTATTCCACCAAAGTTTAAAATTATGAAATTCAAAAATTATGGCAGATTCACTTGCCCTAAGGCATATTTAACCATGTATTGTCAAAAAATGCAAGGTATGTTGGAGATAAAAATTACTTGTCCATGTGTTCCCTAAAAGCCTAAGTGAGGCAGCTTTGAAATGGTACTTCCAGTTAAAAAAAGGCTAAATAAGTACACTGAGGTATTTGACTTAAGCATTTTTGCAACAATATAAGCACATGTTGGAAATAACTCTAGATCAAGGAATCTTCAAAAATATAAGAAAAAAATCTTAATGAAAGCTATAATAAATTCGTTTATAGATGGAAAAATGTAGCTTCAGGCATCCAACCACCTCTCACTAATAGGGAAATGCATGCCTATTTCATGGATACTTCATCGTCTCTATATTATGACAAATTGGTTGGAAATTATGTCTTTTGAGTTCGCAGACATTTCGTATGCTTTAGAAAGAATTAAAATGATATAAAAAATCAAAGGATCATAGACACAAGTCAGGTGGCATAAGTGGGTTAAGAAAATGACCCTATTTATAAATGCCAATAAGTCAAGGTCGATGGAAGCCAAAATCATAGTAATTGAGAAAGTGAGGAAATCTATTCTAATTGTATCCTCACCCTCAACCTTTCATCACTCAGTAACCTCAGCAAGTTTATCCTTGTACATAGTAGCTCTTTATGCAAAATTTTTTGACTCAAAATTTTAAAAGGCAAAAAGACCTAGGAGACTATTCAAGCAATTCTCAAAAGTGAAAAAGAAAAAGGATGAAGCTATATCATGCCTCACCAATTTCCTATACTAAACTATTTTCTTTGTTTATTTAGAATTAGATGATCTCCATTGTTCTAGCAAAGCCTAGGAGACCTCTCTACGTAGAATGGTACAATCTAAACGTCAAATGTAAGTATCACTAAAGGGTGGAAAGCTATTCCATGGAGAACTGCAATGCATTCAAGGGCAAAGTACAAACTCTTAAGAATGTTGACCAGCAAAATTCCAGAAACTGGTGGATGCCTATCAAGGATGATTGGTCTGAGGATCATTGATCTTTTGGTAGTAGGTCGAACAGGGGTAATTTCTATCTTGGCTTTAGAATTCTATATCTTTCTTTTTAGAATTTTATGAATTTTGAAATAAATTTTAGTTTAAAATAGCATACATTTTGTCATAGGTCATGAATTTTATTAATACTAATTTCCAGAATCCTGGATAATGATAACATTTTAGAAATTTTTTCTTTTGATGGATGATCACCATTAAGTTGAACTTTCATGCAAAGGTCCCTCACTTCCATTTATATCCTGAACTTTCAACCATATGTATTTCATAACCATAAACCTTTCACACCCATAGATCCTTTACAACATAGACCTTTCGCACCCAAATCTTCTTTTTAGGATTCTTTAAGAGTCAAACAAATAAGTTGTACTCCCAAAATATTTAAATACTAACAGTTTAATATGTGTTAAAATAATGATAATAACTCTAAGATCTCCCTCATTTAAATTACCTTTTGCCATAACTTCCATAACACTTCTCCAAATGTTTCATATAAGAATAGTGAGAGTACAAATGAATCAAAAACACATGTTTCTGTAGGACAAAACCTTTTCAATCTGATGCCTAATGCTTGAGTTATGAAATTAGATGTTTTCCCATACCAATTCGATTTTTTTAAAGGCTCAACTAAAAGCTATTCATTGCTAGTTATGAAGTTGATAACGTTGAGGGGACATACCTTAAACTTAAAAAATAAATAAATAAATAAATTTTTTTTAAAAGAAATTGATTGTAATGTCATGTTATTGAGGCATTCAAAATCATTTCAGCAAAAAGAAGAAAATTATCCTTTTCCTTCGAGAAATGCTCAATAGTTCAAACAACTTTATTTGAAATGACAAATGGTTGTCTTTCTCTATACTTACGCAAAAATAGAAAATATTCCCTTTACAGTCGTCTTTGAGCCTAATAATTTTTTTCTTGAACCTTGATCAAGGATCACCCTCTTTATTAAAGGATAAGTAAAGTAAAGCTTCAAAGTCAGAAGGGACAAATTCTGATACAAGAAGAACAAGTTAGATCTCATAAAAGCAAAGTCAAAGACTGATTCAAAGTTCAAATCTCAAGTTCTTTCAAAGTAAAGAATAGAAAAAGTTTAACTCTTAAATTTCTTCAAAGAGAAGAATGAAGAAAGTTCAAGTTCCTTCAAAGTGAAAAAGGAAAAGAACGAGATAAAGAAAGAAACAAAAAAAATAAAAAGCAAGAATGAAGAAACATAGATGTATGTTTATCTTGTAATACATACTGGGCCAAGTTCTACTGAAAAAAATGATCCTTGATTTAAGTGCCCTTCAACATTTGATTTGGGCCTATCTATCTTTTTCTTTCTAAACCTAAACTATGGCCTACATTACATACCTACAAAAGTCTATTTTGATCAAACATATTCAATGGGCTATTGAGTCATTCTTGGGAAGCTTTTTCAAAATTCATTATTTTGGATAAGTTTTGGGTCCTTAAGAATATGATGGGGCAATCAATTTGAAAAACAAAAGGAAAAGAGAGAAAACAACAAACGAAGTTATAAGCAAAAAATAGCAAATAAAGTTCTAGGGTGAAAACCCAAAAAGGGGTAGTCTTGAACAAACCTTAAAGGCTTTGGAAATGCTCTTAGCTGATAAAGATGGATTAAAAGCAATTGTTATAAAGGTCATTAAACTAGTATTGATCATCAAGTGATCTGGTTCTTCAATCATTAGGCAATTATTACTCTTATTAGTTTGTTTTGGCTGTTGTTCGAAAATTTTAGAAACCACATATTCCTCATCATCTTTTTTTTTAGCCCTTAAATAATAGTAATATACCCAATTTAACTTTGTAAGTAAAATTTTATACAGAACCATGATTTTCTTCTAGCCCTTTTTAACATCAATTTTAATGTCCATGGATTACCGACATTAACAAAAAATTAGGTTAAGTGCACAAACATTCCTTTTAAAATAGTTTTTAAAAGTCTTCATGACCTTCCTCAAAAACTGATGCATACCAAAGGCCTTCCAAATTAACCCTTTGAGACTTGGTATTTACTAGCATTATTCTAACACTTATCAAGTTATTGTATTTGAAGATTAAAAGGATGTTATAACTTGATTATTTGTCTTCCAAGGAATTCTTATAAGGAGAACATTCACCTAAACTTGATTTTGATGAACCTTGACCTTGTTGTATCACTTTTTTTCAAAATAAATGTTAGCAATGCTAATGCATTTATGTCTCCAAATTCATTTCCTCATCCATTTAAAGATGTCTCAAATGGTGATCATCCATCAAAAGCAAGTTTTAACATCAAAAAGATGAAAATAGCACGTCCATTATCCTTGATACTAGAAAATTCATGGCCTTTGATCAAGTAAATCCTTCTCCAAGTTGGACTAAGAAGGTATCTCGTCCATAAATCCTAAAATTTAGATAAATTTTGATACTTTTCATGATTTTCAATGGAAGTACGTAAATATACTTTGAGCAACAAAATGTTGGCACTCATTCAATTCCGTATATTGTATCATTGAATTGATAAATGCTAATTTGATATTTGGTGACTTTTCAAGAGAAATTGAATGTTGTGGATTCTTGAAGATGAGATTGGAAGGAAGATTTCATAGAGTAAACATGAAACTACCTTTTAATAATTCAAATCTTCATCAAGCCATCAGAAAGAATTGGCAAAAAAAAGACTCAGATTGATGAGACCTTATTAACATATCAAAAATCAAAAAGAAAAAATGGTAATAATGGGGTTCAAATTGATAAAGCCTCTTCATTCGATTCTACGAAAGATAGGTGAAGGAGGATTTTAGAAAGCTGCCTCTTCATTTGATTCTGTGAAGGATAAGTAAAGAAAAGCTTTAGGAAGTTGGCCTCTTCATTCGATTCTACGAAGGATAGGTGAAAAAGGATTTTAGAAAGTTACCTCATCATTCGATTCTATGAAGGATAGGTGAAAATAGATTTTAGGAAGTTGCCTCTTCATTCAATTTCGTGAAGGATAGTGAAAGAGGATTTTAGAATTTCCTCTTCATCTAATTCCATGAAGGATAGGTGAAAAACGATTTTAGGAAGTTGGCTTATTTGTTCAGTCCCATGAAGGGTAGGTTTAGTGATAAGAAAAATGGCCTTTCAATGCAATCCCATGTAAGGTACGTGAAAAAAGCTGACATTTTCATGCTATCCTGTGTAAGTTAAGTGAAGAAAACTTTTAAAAGCCTAAAAGTAGATGATGGTTTTAGCCTAACCGAAATTGGCACCAAGCCTAAGAGTAGCTAATGGCTTCGTCCTTATCAAAATTAAGACCAAGCCTAAAAGTAAATGATAGCTTTAACCTAATCGAAATTGGCACCAAGCCTAAGAGTAGTCGATGGCTTTGTCTTTGTCAAAATTAGCACCAAGCCTGACGACTTTAGCGTAATCGAAATTGGCACCAAGCCTGAAAGTAATTGATGGCTTTATCTCTACGAAATTGACACTAAGCCTAAAAGTAGATCATGGTCTCGACTAATCAAAATTGGCACAAGCATAAAAGTAGTTATGGCTATGTCCTCGTAAAATTGGCACAAAACATTGAGAAGCCTAAGAATAGCTTATGGCTGTATCCTTGTGAAATTGGCACTAAAAATTAAAAAGCCCAGGAATAGCTTATGGCTATGCCCCTGCAAAATTGGCACCAAAAATTTAAAAGCCCAAGAGTAGATGATGGCTTTGTCTCTTTGAAATTGGCAGAAATGAAAGCCCAAGAGTAAATGATAGCTCGATCTCTTTAAAATAAGCACCAAAATAAAAGCCTAAGAGTAGATGATAGCTCTATCCCTTCGAAATTGGCACATAAAATGAAAAACCCATAGGTAGTAAATGGCCTCAACCAAGTCATAATTAACATCAAATGTGAAAGCCTAAAGTATTTGGTTGAGTGAAAACCCAATGCAGTTGACCTATATAAAAGAAATATATATTTCAAAAAAATTAAAATTAACAAAAATGAGATTTATTGCATGAAAACCTCTTTTGCGATAAGGCTTATTATGGCTTAAACAAAATTATGTTTATTCGGTCTTTGCCAAGTTCCTAATTTTCAGCTAACAACAGCCAAAGAGGAGCAGCTCTAGACACCTAATTTTGTCCAAGCCTTTTCCCTGATAGTCCTAAATATTTAAGATTAAGAATTGATTGACCACCCTAGTAGAGATAAAACTCTGCCAAGTAGTTTATATATTTTGTAACTTGCTCTATCATGTATAGATTTTCATATGTGCACAAAACAAAAAAATGCCCTTTAAAGATCGATCTTGGATAAAAAAGATGAATATTCAAGAGAAAAATCAGTTTTTAAATATTCTCTTATCAAATTTTGAAAATCATTTTTGCAAAAAATGTCAAGGTCAAATTTCCCATTTTTTGGCATTTTTAAGATTTTTTCATAAAACACGAAAGTTGACCATCGTATATTTTCAATGACACCTGTGTAGTATTTATACCGATATGCATTCTAAAAAATCAAAAATATTTAAAAAAATTATATATTGGCATTTCATACCATAAGGTGTAAAGTTATCAATTTTGCCAATTATTTTTGAATTTCTCACAGTATCGTGAGTATTTTGCTCATAATGTTTTTCGTAAAGACTTGTTCTAGACATTGGATTTTCAACTTTACCATTTTATAAATTAATATTTAGGAGAATATGTTGTATTTTACTCATTTTATATAAGTTTCAATGTATTTTTAAATTTTTTCTCGATTCTAAAATATGAATTTTCCATCATTTACAAAATTTTTGCTAGAATTTTCTCAAGTTTTAAACCTCACAATTCTTTAAATATTCCTATTAAATTAATATAAAATCATTTTTGAAAAATTCAAATCCATATTATTGATTTTTCTTAATTCCAAGGTACGAAGTTTTTTACTCCGTAAATTTTTTTATTAGATTTTTTTGAGTGTTAGCAATATTAACTTTGAATTAACCTTAGTTTTGATATAACTAAAACTTAAGCTTAATTAGCTTGTGTTTAAATATTTTCAAGATTAGTATTTTTCCATGAAATATTTTGTAAACACTTTAAAAAATACTATAATATGTTTTAACTCCTTCAAGCACTCAAAAATGTGTTCTTAGTGCATACTTTTATATAAAACACTTTTTAGATAAGTTTTACATGTTTTAAAGTCATTATATACCTCTTAAAATTGATTTTCATATGAATGTATCGATACACTATGTATAAGTATTGATACAGTACTTGGCAGTAGCTAAATAACCTTAAAATGCATAAATCACTGTTCATGTTTCGAGACAGATTATTTTGTATCGATATAGCACTGTTTCGTATTGAGAGAGATCATTCTGTATCGATATAGCACCGTTCAACGATCACATTTTGGATCGTTAAACGTAATATATTGAAACTAACTTAATTGTATCGATACACAGGCATGGGGAGCAATGGAAAATGACATTTTGAAGGCTCCAACGGCTATATTCCTTCACCAATTATCCCCCACGGCTATAATCATGATCAAGGCTATAAATAAGCCTCTCCAACACCTTCAACAACAGGAAAAACCAAGAGATTGTGCTTCAAGTCATATCTTTCATCTTTTCCATCATTTTTGCTAAGCAGTTGATCTTTGCATGGGATTAAATCTTATTATCATTGTATTCTTTATTTTGTATCTTTAGATACATATTTTCCTTGAGCCAAAACTCTTGTAAACACCTAACCTTTAGAGGTCTTATTTGTTTACACTCAAATCTTTATAAAAATAGGAGGTTCCTACTTAGCCATTAAAAAGTAGAAAATGATCCTACTTAGCCTTCAAACGTAGTGAGAGAGGATTCTATCTTAGCCATAAAAGATAGAGGATAGAGGTTTCTATCTTAGCCTTGAAAAATAGGGAGTGTAAAGGTTACACCTTATCCTTGAAAGCTGGACAATTCAAGTTAATTAATTATGAAAATCTGAGGCAAGTAAGGTTGAGGTGGAGGACATAGGCAATTGAGGCCAAACTCTCTAAATCATTAAGTTTGCTTCTTTTTCCCTTGTCTTTAATTGTTTATTTTTGTTCACTAACTTACACTCTAAAGTTAATTATTTAGATTTCACAATTTTATTTATCAAAGTTTTAATTTACCAAAGTTTTGAGAAATCAATTCACCCTATTTTTATTTCATTCACCACTAAAAGGTCTAACAATTAGTATCAAAGCTTGTGTCTTATACCTATAGGCTTAACATCCTTGAGCATCCATAAAAGATCAAGCAAATGGCTAGTGGTGATATTTTCAGTATAGGCTAAAAAGGACATTCAATCGTAAGGCCTCCTCTCTTCAACGGTGAAGATTATGCGTATTGGAAGATAAGGATAAGACTATTTGTCCAAATAAATGGTTGTCAAGTTTGGAAGGTAATCATGAAAGGCCCACTCATCCCAACAAAAATGGTAGGTCATCTTGAAGTTCCCAAGGAAAATGGGAATGGGATAAGAAAGACACTAAGATGGCTCAACTCAATGCCAAGGCCATGCATACATTTTTTTGTGCATTAGGCTTAATAAGTACAATAGGGTGTCTTTGTGTGATAATGCCAAAGAGATATGGGATAAGTTGGCTATCACACATGAAGGGAC